>JAQFYZ010000347.1:0-47342 GCA_034695085.1 Cylindroiulus punctatus
TACCATTGTAGCTACCCTGTGTTGCCAGATATCATGAAAAAATGGGGTGCCTCTATCATTTTGGCAAGGACTGTAAGTGCGTAGTCACGTTGTGTTCAAATTTAGGACCTCCAACACCGTTAATGCTATGTACACATATCGTATGTCCTCTTTGCAATGGTGCTGTAATGCATGCGATTGAAAATAATGTTGTAAGTCTGCATGAATTCACAAAAATTGTGAATAAGGCTTAGGTTTTAAGTTAATAACAATCACGATCTCTCCCCTCCACGCATTCTTGTACATGTAAATCATTTGCGCCATAAGTATAACGTCATAAGCATTCTTTTAAAATTACTTTTTAAGTTTTAATTTTTATTGATTTGAAAATGATTGAAGTTAATAGTGAAGACTGCATCAACGTGCATGTAAATGTATTGCGTTTTAATGTACATACAAAAGTTGGAGCCGTGACACCTCCAACGTAATTTAACATTCAGGTTGCAGCACATCTTTGCGTCGTTAAGGCTTAAGTGCAATAAATGAATAGACATGACTGATGGACACCAAGGTGAAATCGAGCTGTTGTTAGAGATTGCCGATATAGTAAAAAATAATAATCAAAGGTCAGCGTCAAAGGTATAAAAATAGAAAAAAAAACCTTTTCCCGATATTTGTCAAAAAATATGGAAAATTAGTCAAATGTAATATAGTGGCGACCGTCAAATGCCGGATGGAAATCGAGACTTTTCGTGTTTCCACGTTCCTTTTTTGTTGTTGATATAAACACAAAAAATAAAACTTGGAAAGGACTGTTGTTCAGGCTGCCAGGTAGATTTATCCCACATGTATACGGCTCGTATTTAAAGCGATCAGAATGAAACTACGATTTAATATAGATTGATTTCGAGATCAACCTGATGTGTAGTGGTATCTTTTAAGCATAACCGCAATATTTGTATGGTGATAAATTCTTACGAGTGTACATGCAATTTTCAGATATGCACTTTTGGGCCCCAGTGGATGTGGAAAGACATCCATATTACGATGTATTATTGGAAGACAGAAATTCGACAAAGGTCAGGTTTTTGTGTTGGGTCATGTACCAGGGTCAAAGGAAAGCAAAGTACCTGGATCCGATGTTGGATACATGCCACAAGTACGTGCTCTTGATTTCGTAATTTATGTCAAACACTTTTACAATATAATTATTTCATGTTCGTCGCTTAAAAATATGAAATAAGCTAGAATCGAATTGAAATTATGTGCAACTCGCCATTATTAGAATCTCTGGAATTTTTCAGAAATAATTCTTTCATACTTTGTCCTATATTTAAGGAAACATGCCTTATTGATACGATGTCAATTAGTGAAAATATCTGGTATTACGGAGCAATCGTTGGCCTTTCTGACGAAGAAATACAAACTAGAATGGTATATTATATAAACCTCTTGCGACTTCCACCAACGAAAACCTTAATTTCAAACTTAAGGTAAGAACGGATTATGGATTCTTACTTCTACTGTTTTTCAATCGCAAAATTATCAAACGTTAGCTACTTATTGCACGGTTTTAAACCATGCATTTTTTGTTGTCAATCCGTATACATGTACATGTACATGCATACAAGTACAACATATTCATTATGACAATTTCACATTCGGTTACATGATCAGCTGATAATGAGGCCTGAAAGTTTGCCGTTATACACTTCATTTTTTTTTCAGTTTGATCGAATTTACTGTTTCACATTAAATGTAAAATGTATTATTTCATTAATTTCAGTGGTGGACAAGCGCGTCGTGTCTCCTTGACCATTGCTCTGTTACATGAACCAAAGCTGATCATATTAGATGAACCTACTGTTGGCATTGATCCTATAGTGAAAGCGAGGTAGTTAAAATCGATATTTGAAAATCACTAGATAAAGAATCATTTGTTGGATTTTATTCACCAAATGTTTAAGTTCATATCATCAAACTCTATGCGTTTTAATAGTATATGGAATCATCTTGTTGAACTTGTCAATGCGAGGAAAACAAGCATCATTATAACAACTCATTATATTGAAGAAGCTCGCAGCGCTCATAGGGTAAGAAAATTGTTTACATCTACAGTATCTAGATTCTAGAGCAACATCTAAAGCACATTCAGACTACTTTATCAAAAACATGCTGAAACACGTTTAAAATTGAGTACGATTTCAGTGACAGTTCCATTCATAATCCTGCTTTTAGTGCATGCCTCGAACCTGAGTTCGTAATCTTTATAATTTTTTTGATATTCATAAAAAGTCTACTGAATTAATTTTCCAGGTAGGCCTGATGCATGCCGGTACAATCTTGGCAGAGGATAGCACCGATGAATTGATGAATCGATATAATTGTGATCAGTTAGAGGATGTATTTTCAAAACTGTCTTGTCAAGACAATAGTTCGAATTTGAAACCACCGGTCTCCAATTTAACGCCTTTCGCTGTTCCAAAGATTATCATAACAGACTCGTCCTCCTCTCCATCATTATCTGAATCAACGCATGTGGAACAATGCGATTTCAAAGAAGAAAATTTAGATTTTGTTCCTAGTCGCAAATTCATAGAAAAGAGAAGCTTATTAAGAGAAACCCTAAACGAATTAAAAATCCGAAAACGGCCACTACAAAGCATAATTATGAAAAATCTGTTGTTTCTGCTGCGTTTTCCAGGGTAAGATACATTGTAATTCTGCAGACATTAATTTCCAACCGAACTAAAAGTTTATTTTTTTATTTAAAGGGCGCTGGTGTGTTTAATATTCCTTCCTTGTGTATGCCTGCTGCTATTTCATTATGCTTACGAAGGTCCACTTCAGCCGCTTATAGTGAAAGTGGTGAATGAAGATCTAGGAAACTTGGGAAACGAATTTATTGGACATATTGATCCAAATATTTTAATATTGGTAGGCAGTAATATAGTTTTAAATTTACCACTTTTTAATGAGGAATATTACAACGCCACTTGATACGAACTAATTAAAATTGTAAATACGGTATATACAATTGCAGTACACACTGAAATGTATCAGTTAATGGATAGTGCACAATATTACTTCAATTAAGTACATTGCAATTGGTATGGCTTGCAATAACAAACTTAATTTGCTGTTTTTATACCGGTAAAATTTATTATTATTATAGAATTCTTATGGCTCTTTGAATGAGGCAAAACAGTCACATGATGATACATACGGAATCCTTCATTTGAACCGAAATTTTTCGATAAATCTACTGGAAAGGTATTTACTGAGTTTAAACGAGGACAAACCCCGCGAATTGTTTTAGTTATGAGATTCAACTGCAGTTTTTCTTCTAGGTATTTCAATGGAATTTTGCAACGTAAAGAAATATCGGCTAATACAGATGCTCAATTATATTTATACAACTCATGCAAGTATTGAGAATGTGACGGATATGTTCCTCACCACACCTTAATTTGAACATCTTTAAAACATTATTTTCGTTTATACAGATTATCACATCAAAATCCGTATGGTTTATCAAGTATTAAAAGCATATGAAAATTTCCTGACAACCACGACTAATTCTTCGATTGCTGAATTACCCATCATTGTTTGTACACCGATTTATCGAACAATTTGAAAAAAAAAACTTGCGTAGCTTATGATGCCGTTTGCGTTTGTAATTGCATTATATTTTATTATTATTTTCAGTTCAACAAGAACATTTACAGCTTTCTGGAAAATCCCACATTTCGAGTAGCTACTTTCAATACAATAACCATGTAAGCTTTCCAGTAGCTTTGGCACTTTAATTCAATTTGTCTGTCTAAATACCTGTACACATCAATAACTTTATATTAAGTAATTGCCACTTCAATATCACCATTGCTATTTATCCTTAAATTAAAACAATTACAAGTATGCGATTCGCGTATCTTGCAGACTTGTTCACTTCTGCGCTGTTGCAGGGACAATTTTACTTTTATTTGTGGAGTTGAAAAAGGGATATTTAGAAAGAAATTTTGTTGCTGGTAAGTCAAACTAATGTAACAAAGTGCTTTGCGTTTATTTTGCTTATAAAGCTGTATAATGTTTTGCAAAATTGGTCAAGCCGCGAATTGGGTATAAACTTTTTTGTGTAGTAAATAGTGGGATCCCTCCATTGATTAATGAGAATGCTTTTAGGTATTTTGGTCACCATTGATAACATTAAATGTTAATAATTGAGTTTTGATAAATTAAATTAATCCAAGATCGTAATTTTAAGTGGCAACAAAAATAGTTTGTGTAATAGCATCATTATAAGATTATTATTATTGTTATTTTTAAATTAAGGCACTACATCTGCAGAGCTATTGTTTGGTCTGATGACTGTCCAATCGTTAGTTATACTCCTGCAGTCGTTATCCAATAGCGCTCTATTCGTCATATTTTACCATGAGGATATCAACGGATCGTGGGCTTTGATATTCTGCTTATTTTTCACCATAGCACTGACGGGATCTTTGTTTGGTAGGTTGAAGGCAACTAAGAACACTGTTTTTGTAATAACTATTTTATAATACCTCAGTTCATATTTTGATTGAATTTCACATGCTTTCATAGGTCTAATGTTGTCAGTGGCCATTGATCAATTTTATCAAATCACTCTTGTTGGAGTTTTACTCAGTATATCAGCCGGATGCACAAATGGTAAGTTAAAATTTTTGCGAATTGATTTTCAAACTATTAATTCACGATAAACATCTTTTCGATTTTTTTTTTCAGCTGCATATTACCCAGTTGAGGCAATGCCTTATTTCTTCCAATATTTCTGTAAAGCAACTCCTTTATTTTTCCCAATTCAAGCTCTGAAAACCATTGTTTATCATGGATGGGGTTTAAATCATCTCACAGTATTGTCTGGTTTTATAGTCTCGTTTGTTTGGATGGGGATTTTCATGTTTCTCTTTATAATATTGTTTAATTCATTAAGATTAAGAGGCCATTGAATGTTTGACCAGATTTGAAAGGATACATTTCAATTGCTAGTGGCTAGGAGCAATTCCAGTTTCAGTAAATTTAACTAATACACAATGGAATCATATGCTAAAATAAAGATCTAACATATTTAAAAAATAAATGGACATGTTTTGAGAAGAATAAAGTTGCACATCGGTCAGAAATTTATCTCGGAAGTTATGGTGGAACCTTGACAACAAATCACCTGATGTGAAATTAGAACCACGCGTCATGGGCGGTTAAATAACACAAATTTGCCAATTCGGTTCACAAATATTACTTAGAGGTAAAATATGCAGTGCACTAATAGCTTTCACAAAATCAATACTAGGTTTGTGTTAAGAGTTTTACTCTTTTATCGTTTTCCAGTAAAAGCATTTATAGTTTTGGATAACATGAAATTATTAGATTATTGGACATTTTTCATAAAAAAGAAATCTTTTATCAATGCCGATTAGATTCTATCACGTGTTTGATGAAAATGCAGTGTTTTCTTTATGACCGGATGGAAAAATCAATGGTTAAACGCGTTTTATTTCAAGTGTTTGGCATGCGCAAAATATGTTGTGAACTCTAAAGGGACCAAATTCCATAGCAATATGATTAGGGTGAAGGCATATTTTTGACTACAGCTTCGTTTTCGGAGGTGCTAACTGTTTTAAGGCTGCGGCGATCTATCTCAAATTTAATCCAGATTCTGAATTGACTTTGTTTAGTATGGATGCTGGTCGGTCTATTTTCATCAAACATGCTTGGGATGGAAACTTAATTAGAGATGGACATGTTTTCCTCGCATCTGACGACTATGGCATTTATGCAAAGAAAATTGGGTCATTATCATCGGTAGAGGACAAAACGAGCAGAGGTACATAATACAATAATAATTGATGTTGCGATTATTCAAGAGAAATTTGTTAATTAATAACAAAAATACCTATCGGTGCTATGGTAGATTGTAAACGTTCATCTGTACAGAAAAACAAAAATAATGTCGTCAATGAATTTTTGGAGAAGACAAGTATCTCGGGGATAAGTCAAGTGAATTCCTCTCGCAGCATTTTTGTGAAGGCAATTTGGGTTGTTTTATTTGGTATTGGACTGGGAATGTCCATATTTCAGACTTACTTGTTATTAACGAGCTTCTTGAGGTCAGTATATTTTCTATAAATATGATCAGGTTTGTAAATGAAGATTGAGTGGAAATTTGCTAACATTTATTTTTAAACTTTTTCATTGTATTTCACGACATTACAGATTCTCTGTTCTTGAAAAGTCCCACAAAGAACTACAATATCCGGTAGAATTTCCATCAGTTACAGTGTGCTCTAACCTTCATCTGTTTTTAAATGAAAAGGCTTTGAAAAGTTCAACTGTGCAGGAGTGCATGAAAGAGTTTACATTTCAGTTTAAGGTAAATTGCTTCAAGGGTTACTCTGAGGCTCCAGCTACAGATTACAGATGACAGTTTTTAAATGTTTTATACGTGAAGTACAAACAGAAAAACAACCGGTCATGTGTATACCGGTCATGTAACCCAGCCACTTATACGGGAATCTTCCCTGGGGTTACTGGACCAAAATATTGGTTGAGGGCTCATTTCAAAGATCTGGCCGGGTAGGTGTGCAATAAGGTCACAGAATTTTGATTAACTGATCCGATCAATGGTTATCGGCCATCAAAGTCGACGATTTGCTCTTAGCCTTAGCATTAAGCGCGCGCCTTTTTATCCTAATCCGCATCAATTAAATATTTTTTTCCAATTTCCTAATTTCGAGTAAAACTTTAAACGTCACGGGACAGTGATTTGGACGATCGGAGTTGTCGATTCAGATCAAGAAAATATTTGCTGTGGTACCAGTGCCTTTTCATTAACAAAACAAGTCTACCTGTATAGCTGCGTAGCGAAGCTAGCACCTGTCCCCTAGTGTACATAATTGGTAAAATCAGGATCCAATAACAATTTTTAAAAGTATAATTATTATTTTATTATTGATACATGTATATTAAAGGATTCTGATTGCCTACCAGAGCCACCCGCAGTTTTTCAGATGACATCTCATTGTCCAATAGAAGCTAGACAATTGATGAGCGTCCCTATTGAAGATTTAGTGTTAATTTGTCAGTTTGGGGATTTGGATTGTCGGTTAGTGGCAGAAATGAAAACTTTAATTTTTATAAATTTCCCAGTTGTTTATGCAATTTACCTTATTTTATATTTCTATAATTTTATATGTGCTATATTTAAAATATTCAGAAACGTTCTCCTGAAGTCCCATTCTTTGAAATATGGAAGTTGTGCTACATTTAATCCGTCATTCATGCAAAAAACGATTCCAAACTTTAAAGAGAAAAAAGGTAATTGCAACATGAAAAGGTAATCTTTGATGTCACTTCCTTTAAATCATAGTTTGAAGATTATTGGGGCTCAATATGTAGTTAGTATTCTGTCAGTCATATTTAAATTTGGGAAAGTGAGCGATTTCAAAGTTTAATAATTTGTAACTAATGATTGAGCGTTTAGATGTATTTTTATTTGAGTGCATGCAGCTATATTCGGCAATTTGAACTTCCTCAAAAGACCTTTTTATACATGTACTTCAAATTAAAAAAAATTCAATGTTATCGCAAACATACTGTGGAGTGACAGTATTAGGTCTAAATGTATATGTTGTTTGGAATTAGTTTTCAGAATGTTGCTGCAGACGTTCGACATGGAGCACTATGTTGATCTTGACCATGAAACTAGTGTCATAACATTGATCCATGCTGCTGACACAGCTCCAGTTATGGACGAAACAAAACTTATCCAAATGTTGCCAGGAGATTGGTGGGAGCTGAGTGTAACGAAGGTAAAACGTTGAATCAAGTTTCGCTTTTGCATTTACGTATAGCATCTTTAATACACATTTGCTGTTAATATTTTACGATTTCAAAGAAAGCCTTTATTCGAATGCCTTGGCCTTATGCTAGTGAGTGTGTTGAAAGGGATTCTCCTGAAGTGCAATGGCTTAGCCTGTATCACACTGAGGATATACCTTACATGTATACGATGGAGGTTTGCACACCTATTAAAGCTACCGTATACAATAATACAAGTTCTGTTGGGAAAATAGATTACGTCATTAGTAGTATTATTAACATCGCCGTTTTTTGTATATTTTAGGCTTGTACCGATTCTTGTCTGCAAAATCTTTCACTCACTTACTGTAACTGCTATAAAGCGGACGTACCCCTGATAGTGTTGACTGGAGGAAATGAAACTGAATGCCCAGGTTGGCTTCTATAAACTATCTATCATGCTTCGTTCGTTTAAATCTAAGCAGTTTTTTTTCAGTTTGCAGCACCATCCCAAAGCATGATTTGTTGGATATATGTGGTTGCAAGAAGCCATGTTTGTGAGTACTTTCGCTTTGTTGTGCAGTGTTACTTTCAGCTATCCCAAATAATACAGTGTTTAAAATGTATAATTGAATAGAAGTAATGACTATGTGGTGCACCAAGTGAGAAACCCGTATAAATTTGCGGAAGAGGAATTTCAGGTCAGCTGTCCCATTTTAAAATTAATTCATATCACCTGTCGGGTTGTTTATACATGTACTCATGAATGGCACGTGCAGTAAACTTAGTTATTGTTTTGCAGAAATCGTTCATTGTGGAACGCTCAGCTAACAGAGCTGTCAAGTAAATATATTTTAAAGTAAAATTTGCCAGTTTTTATGGGATAAATCATATTTAAATTTTCCTAAATTTCTTACTTGGCACTGTACTTGGCACTTGACTTACGTAATATAGTATTATACATTATACTAAGTAATATTTCTTTGCAACAAAATTGATTGACTTACACCTCTACCCCTTATTTGAAATAATCTTATCATCTGCAATGGCTATACATGTACTTCAAATTCATATTATAGTTACTCATCTGTAACAGGATTTTCACTTGAAATAATGTCAAATTTTGTTGAAATCACTGAAGAAGAGGCGGAAACAGATGTAAGGATATATTTATTATTTTACGAAATTATTAAAGTTAGTACTAAGGATTAGTAAGTGATATTTCGTTTTTTTAGATGTCATCATTATTAGGCTCCATTGGTGGAGTATTTGGTCTATGGATTGGCTTTTCTATGATGTCAGTCTTTGAAGTCCTGAGTGCCATTGCTGGTATACTAGTTTCGTTGTGCAAAAATTCCGTTAAATGAGAATTCTAGAGGTAAAGCTGTATGCATCAGTAAGTTATCAAGATATTACCTCTTTATAATAAATCCTGTATCTTTACTCAGTGATCTGTTGCACTACATAATTAGCGTATTGGTGAGTAACTAAATTATCAAGATTATACTTCAGGAGCTAAAAAAGTTTCATGGTTTCAATCAGACAAGCCATATGAAACATTAGCTTAGTCTATTCGGTAAAAATTGATGTAACTGTTCGTCTCACAGTGTCAGTAATATCATTTCCTTTTGTTGTATTACGCATACTCAGTATATTTGATACAGCGAGATATTATCTCTAATTGCGTAATTACGCGATATCCTGACCACGTGAATCCTTGATTATGTCATGCGAAAATGTGAAAAAAAGTTAGTGGCATGCTCAAACATTACATGTTTACATCCTTATATTACAACCTTTCACTATTCACCATTTCCTGCACACTATATGATTTACTGGCCCACTTGCATATCTGTATTGCTTCAAACTTGACTGTAATAAATTGTAAAAGTGTGCTGCAGCTAAAAAAACGTGTCCCGGAATTTGGTTTAGATTTTTAACCTGATTTTTAACCTGAGCTTTTTAATCCTGAGTACCACCACCCACATATACATGTATGTACTTCAATCAAGACTACAAAACATTGAAAAATTTCCTATTTTCAAAATGAAATGATTTGTATTACAGCTGATGCATAGAGAAATATTGATTTTTTACTAATTTTAAGCCAAACCAGCACATACCAGCATTACATGACATCATATAGAACCATCATGTTCCCAACATTGTTTGCTGAAACCATCATGTTCCCACATTTTCCAACATGTTGGAACCAGCAAAAAAACAAAAGTGTGAAGAAAAACCTTCAAATATAACACGTTTTATCTGGTATGATCGTTGGAGAAAAAAATACAAGAAAAGATGAACCTATGAACAAGAAGTATACATTCTTTATTTGCAGAAACTATGAAATTAACATTGTACAAAATTGTAACTGAATTGCAAACAAGTGGGTTCGATGGGGGATATGCGATAACAACATTGTGCACACATGGTGTACTCCAATTATTTGATTAATTACAGAACATGGAGACATCATTCCATTGATCGCACTTAAAAGACTACTGTTTCGTGTGAAGAAAATGGCTTGATTGAGAATTGAAGATTTGTTCGTATAGCAAACTGACGATTTGTTATTTGCGACCATGTGTAACCCATTTGGATGGCTTCACAAGAACGTTTGCGCAGGTATTACAATTTGTAAACTTTTAGTTAATATAAGAAATAATGTCGTTTATAGTTCAGAATGGACCAACGATTTGCCAATACGGCTATTGTGCTTTGTTATGAAATACGTTGGCGCCAAGTGAATGTAACTTACACCAAATTCAGAATGCACCTAAGTGAACCTTTAGTTTTATCAAAATTTGATTTTGATTACTGTTCGTAAAAATATTACCGTTCATCTGACGAATGTAAGCAATAGGCAAATAGTATAAAGTCCGATAGGCCTATTCATCTGCCTAATTTGTGTGTTACTATTGTTAGAATCTAAAGGTTGTATTGCAGATCGCGATTTATGAAAGCGGAAATAGATTACTGAACATTGGCATAACTTGTGCTGAAACGTCTGCTTGGAAGCACACATTGAATATAATGTTCGAAACTGGGTGCATAAATCGCACGCAATAAGCTTATATAATCAAAACATGGAAGGCAGTGTTTAAAAAGACGGCCATTTTAAATATGTGGCTATTAAGCTAACTCTGCCATTCTAAATAGTTAAGAATTACATCTACCGCTAAAGGGCAGGAACATCATTTTGGTCAAAGCTCAATTTAATCTAAAGGCAAATCCCCTGATCTTTTCTTGACATTCACACCAGTATCTCGGTCAATATGACGAGTTTTCGAATTAGATATGGCCAATGTTTTCCATTTGAAAATTAATTGTTCTGAAGTAAAGCTCGGTGTACGTTCAGTAAACTAATATAGGAATACTCAAACATTGGCAATTTATACGCATTCTTTTTAAAGTGATAATTATAAAGATCACATTTGAAATTATATCCTTTGGTTGGTTTATATCGCAAATCAAATTTCGTGAAATGAAATCGATTTTATTTTCAGGAAACCTCTGTTTGAGTACACCTGATTATGAATGAAAAATCCTGGATTTTGTAAAATAGTTGCGATACAAATTTAATACTTTATTTAAATGTATAGATTATAGGTTTATTGCTAAGTCAAAAATTGTCCCGAAAGCACAATTTGTGCCTTCGTGACAATTTTTGACTGAGTAATAAACCTAATCAGTTATCACAACCAGTCACAACCTAAGATGTCTTTCCTTTCTCTTATTTAAATGTAATTTAAATGTTATTTCGTTAGGAAAGTATTTATCGTTACAAGAATGGTATTATTGGACGACCACCCAGAGCGACTTCACGAAGATTGTACGCATTTACAAGTATTATGAATGGATTACATAACAACCTAGTGACCATGGCGGTAAGTAGTCCAGCAATATATTCTAATTTGGAAATAAATTGGAAATCAGAGTAGAATAACATGTAAATTTGAAAAGCAGGGTGCCGAAACCCCTTAAAATTGCTGTAAACAATGTCGTAAAATCGTAAAATGTTATTAGGGATGGATACGGATTGTTAGGTTTTAGCTACAAACATACCAGTAATTACTATTTATTTCAACAGTACTTCATTGTGGTTTAGTCTGCTATAAAGTTAAAAGTATTTTCCAAGCATTTCAGCTTGAATACAAGTTAATTCAAGCTGAAATGCTTGGAAAATTAATTCAGGATCTACATGAGTACACTTAAAAAGTACGTTGCGTAACTATGGTTTAATGCAGACACAACTCATTTCTCAGTCAGGCATTTAGCGGTTTGTAAGATGGTTATTGTCCTTTTTTTAAAATTCAAAATCCAAGATTTTCATTCCAATTAAACTCACCGAATATAACAAAATCTGCAAAATATATGGTACTCTGTTTAGTGGCTTGGATGTACGTGAAAACATATTTATAGAAATATAGTAGTGTGCAAGTTGCAGACTCGTATATCACAAAATATGTAGGATGATTCAGTTCGCTATATCTAAATAACCATATCTGTTTCTTTGTTTTTTTAAAAAATGAGGTAAACTCTATACCTTCCAGCAAGTGTAGGCTTATTAAAATGAGTGCTTTCTTCTCCAAACATAAATAAAAATATGAGTAACAACAGTTCACAAGCTCAGGTATTGTAAAAAGCTCAACATCAGTGTCATGATATGTGCATTATGCTTTTCCTTAAATATAGCTGGTTACTTTGCTCGTGTATACCTATAACTAGGGAATATGTTATATACAATCAAATAGAGAGAGACTAATAACTTTACAAATTACTGCATAAATAAGGTTTTGTTTGAGGGGATTCTCCTATTATCATCAAAGTAAAACGTATCAGCGTCTCCGAGTCATCTTAAAATTTAGATTTTTACAAGCAATATCAACACGTGATTTTAAATACAAGTTTTCAAGTCCTTTTTAAATTGACAAACAATATAGTTGTATGGGCATTATTATTGCCAAAGTGAACAGGAAGCGCTAACCAGATGAAATGCGAAAAACACTCTGGGGCTAATCTGATGCCTACAATAGTGAATATCATATATACCACGTTGAATTTTGTATATATTATTTCCAGCGTCCACAAAATGTTAATCAAATTAACATTTGCCAAAGGGCCCTATTTTTGTCCTAAGTTGTCAGTTTTGCTGTCATTATTATACTGTATACTGTTGCATAAAGCCTGAGGTGAGCTTAAATTTGCGCTACCAGGAATGTAGTGCATTGCCAGATTCATTTACAAGACTTCAAAACTTGCATTTTGCAATCGGACATTGCAATTAAGTTACGCACTATACCAAATTTCACACCAAATTGAAATATATTACAACAGTGACATCTGACTGACAATTTCCATGAGAAGTAGACACGCGTGAGGTCCTTGTTACACGCAATTTTGGCTATTTCCAAAAATTTTCTTCTTTGGTAGAATAAGAATACATGGTCAACGGAAAGCATTTATAAATGGAAAGAAATGAAATAAACATAATATACAATTTCCTATACAGGCAGGTATTGAGGTGCAGCTTTGTATAGATTTCAATTTCCTTAGACAAGATACTTTCATTTACATATATGCAATTATTTTTCTTCACTCGTATTTTGTGCTGCATCAGCGTCAGCTTTCGCTTTTTGAGCTCTTAATTCAGCATCTGAAAGCAGTAGAAGCAGATGGATTAAAAACCAAATACCTGGATTATTCAGGACGTTTGAGTAATATTTCCTAGCTATCAAATATAATAAACATTGACCTACCGTGGGCAGCTTTCTCTCTCCAGCAAGCTTTATTGTCGACCAGACATTTCACCCATGGCCTTTTGAATTCTAACCGACTGGGAGAGACTGGGGCCCTTGGCGAACTGGGGGCGCTGCCGTCGGAAGATTTTGCTGATAAGCTACTGATGGAACCCACACTGCCAAGTGATCTTTGTGCGCGTGGAGATTTGTCTGTTTCGCACAAGAAACGGCAAAAAGAGTGTCAAACCATGATTTAAACTACCGGATATTTTGGTCGAAAGTCGCATTTATATTTAAGCTTACTTTGGTTTAATGCTTGACTGGAATTATCAAACGCCTCTTCTGAAATTGACTCGTCGATGGTCTTGGAGGATTGCATAGCATGAAGAATCTTTTCCAACATATCACCACATACATGCATGCTGGGTTCAACAATAAAATCAATAAAACCTGTAAAGAGACAGACATTTAGGTTAGAAAAATGGAGAGTTTACTCGCTTTTGAAAGATATCTGATAAATGAAATTGCGATGCACTTTACATTAGGCCTATCATCAAATCTGCACAAAATATTTATATATTTCAATTTACTTTATCTAACGTAACCCATCCAAAACTGAACTGACGTATAAAAACGTAATTTTTTTATTTTGTAGCCCCCCGTAGGATGGCAATCACTGCTAGCCTAGAAGCCGTCTGGGTAAGCCAAAAACTCAATTAATTATGAATACTTCTTTCATTTAGTGGACTGTAATTTTAGAACGTAGCGGAGCTAGTTGCAGTTTAATTATTATTATTGGTATTTTTTAAACGTAAAATTTTCCTTATTATTCGGCTTGTAATTAACAGAAACAAACATTGCCACAAACCTATTTGAGATTCCGCCACTAATGTATTGTTTCGATCACATAAAGGAGAAAATGGTAACCCAAGCTCTTTTTCCGCATCACCCTATAATAACAAAAGTGAAAATATTAAGTAAAACAAAACGCAATATGATGCGCAACTTAACCATTGTTTTTATTCAAACCTGACGGAAGAATTCTTCGATTAAAAGTTTGGTCCATCTGTAATGAAGTTTCCAGTCTTTGCTCGGATGGCTAATGTCGCAACAGTGTAATACTAAGGACAGTGCTTTGGGTTTATCGATACTGAAATAAGCAAAAAAATAAGACACACGGAACTAATCTAGGTGATTAAGGTTGCCTACAGTTGTACACTGTAGAAGCAAAAAAGAAAACGATTCAATTAGGTAAAAAAATCATTATACACTAGTACGTAATCCAGAGAGGTCAATTAAGAAAGTGGAATGCACTTTGTTAAAGGACTCTCTAATACTAGATTCTGTAGATGGCTAATTGAAAGTAATTACTTTGTGTCAGGTAAGGCAAGGAGATTCTTCATGATTTTAATCTGCTGGAAATGGTAAGACATATCTGTAGCTAGCACCATATCTATGACCAGCGTACGAAATTCCCTGTCAAAAGAAAATAGCATAATTTTAGTAGAATTAGCGCGAAATTAATGGCAGCGCGATTATTCCCAGTTAGCCACACCCTAGTCTGTTTACTCACCTGAATTCTTCCCTGGAGAGGTTGGTAACGATATTGTTCTCATCCTCTTTCATTAATCGAAAAGCTGCACTCACGTGATGGTTTTCAAGAACAGCTCTATCGTTATATAATAATGCCGTGTCTGATCTGTAGCAGCGAAACATCGCATTTTAGCAACAACCCAATCATGAACATGTATCGCGAACCGACAAACCCAAACACTCACCCTGACATCACGTGGAAATTATTTGTAGTGCCTGTGTGCTCGAAATCATGAATGACGGCTGCAATAATTGTAGCAAACATTTCTAAATCGGTCAACCAATGCTAAAAGAATGAGAAAGAAAAATTAGAGGCATAGTGATGCTACGGAAAATGAACAATCCTTTCTTTACTAATGATTATGCCTTGTTCCGAAAATGATTTTTTTTATTTCAACTCCACTATACTTTATGCCCTATAGTAAGTAGGGTTGAAATATGCATATGTTTTGCACATTTGGAGCTGGGCATAGTCCGTGGATTATTCACATCCTTCTATGTACAAGACGTTTTAAAGTTGTTTCTCGAATAACATTAATGACGGTTTTGATAGATGTGTAAAAAGTATCGAAATCACATTTCATGCTCGTACTATTCGGAATTTGGTAATTTGGAAGTGTTGTATGCTCCCATGCATTGTTTTGGTATTGACGTAGCATATAATACGCATGTCTTTTTGATAGTATTTGATAAATAAGCACACAGTCTGAATGAAGATGCTATCAAATTGCTGTCAGTATGTTTCCATCTTATGTTGATAATACATGGCATTTGATCTCGCAATTCATTGGTGTCTGCCATCGAAAAGCACAGTGCATGCATGCAATCTTGTATTTGCTTTATGACTGGATGCAATATTGATTTGCTCCGATGTTCATTCCGCTTACATAATTTATCGAGTTTTTACGCCTGCTGTTGCTCAAGTTGATGCCAAGCTCATCCCTACATATTAAACGCGTAGGATGCTATTCTCTTTGGGATAACATCAACACATGTCAAGATATTAACGTCTTATCTACGTTTTATCATCCAATTTAAATGCCATATAGTAGCTTGAAAGAAACGAATGTTACATTTTGGCAATAAATTGTTAATTTCTATCGCGGAATCGAGATTATGAAGATCATAACATTTTTGAAATAAATTTTAATGAATGTGGAAATGAAAAGTTTGCAGACGATTCATTAAGCTTTAGATCAAAATATCGTTAAGTGGCCATGATGCGTTCACTTGATGTGCACAGGGGATGAGATTACACAATCTATTTAATTTAATGAATCCTCCTTTTTCAAATGGGATTTGTAAATCAACCATTCGATTAAACTTCGACACAGTTTTGCCCAGTGTGAATTTATGAAAGTAGTTCAGATTTGTCCTCCATCGCACAATTTAGATAACCGATTATCCCAGAACATATTGTTACAATTGATGTATTGGAAAAAGATGCGCTTCTTACCATGAGTCCCAATTGACAAATCATGAAATGGACTGTTTGAGTAACATCTGCTGCGTGGATATTATTGTGATATGGATTCTTGAATTTGCAATAGCCTTGTTCTACGCTGCATAAAAATGACTCTAAAACTGATGTATTGATCTAAATTGGGAAAGACAATGAAAAATCAGTGAAAATGAATACAGTTGAAGCAAGCGATATACAGAAAAGTTTTCATTATGACACTAACACAAATAAAAGTCACGTGCCTTAAATTTATGAATAACCCCGTATCTGTTGAGCAGGTCAAATCCGATGTATCGCAGGGGCTGCCCAACACTAACGTCGTTAACGGCAAAAACGTCAAATGACCAATCATCCAAGTTCTGAAAATGCAAATAGTAAGAAAATGTCGCAAAATGATGAACCAGATTGGGAAACAAATTAGGGTTGTTACCTTCAAAAGTGCAACGATTTGAGGAGGAAACTGAGGCATGGATAAACTAGATATCCTGCGGTATATTCTGGCATATAAAAATGAAAAGTGTAACTACACTGCACATCATACTTCTAATGTTATCCAATTATTATTTGTCCAGATTCGACATACCTTTCAACAAATATCCCTGCTCGAATTGCATGGGCCACTGTCCGAAACCTTGGTTTCTCATCGGTTTTTCGTCTTCGGCCACTAAGCTGTCGAGTGAAGGTGGAAGCCAGCCATTCCCTGACTTCTGGTGGGACTGCATCAGGTTGCACTTCGGATAGGTCATCGTCATCGTCCGCTGTCCGCCTGTAAGAAAGTTTAGAAATTTGCAATGTTACTTTATTGACTGCCATGCATGCGCGCCGTTATAGTGTGTTTTCCGCTGTCATGTTATATTTCTTACAGGTAAAAACAATACAAGGGACGGAGCATCACATTAACAGGTTAGTTGAGATCTTTTTGAATGTGTCGAGAAACAATGCTTTCTAAATCGTTTAAGACATAAATTGATAACGATGCAACTACAACGAAAAGAAAATTAAGAATGTTGCACTGCGACAAACAGTCCCCTGAAAGTATGTTTTCTAAAATCCATACAATATTAACATGCATTGAATGAATGCTGGCACTGAGCATTTCAGTACTTCAGTTGCTGTCAGAATAACATGATATTGCACTTTCCATGTTAATATACAATTGTATATGCATCCTTTATTAATGTATAGGCAACTTAAAATTTGACTATTTGAATACTACAATCGTCATTCTTTAGACAGGGTGTACACTTATTCGTTTCCCTCTAATTATACAGTATAGTACATACTAGATTAAAATGGACAATGCAGGCTTTATTTTGTTTGCTATACATGTATTTGCGACACAAAAATATACTTTTAAGTTGGTCAGTAAATGGGATAAGCTCTCTAGGCATAAATTATGAGGCAAGCAACCATGAAATGCTCTATTAACATGCTAATTAACATTCTATGTTTGTGTAAATTGTGTTAGACGTGTGACCCAATCATTTTTCCTTATAACATTTCGAAAGCTAGGTACATGCTATATAGCTGGAGATTTTTTATGATAAAACAATTAAAGTACATTTACCCAGAATTAAAAAAATAAATAAAATAAGATATGTATTGATACTCAGTTATGCTGAATGCTATGGCGCGACGTATACGATTAACATGTTTTATTTATTTGAAAAAAGGATTAAACTTGTTGTTCAAATCGAAGCACATGAAAACGGCACAATTCTACTTATCCTGTTAAGTTCATCATTCCAATCTTACAATTTCACACATTTCTCAGACATTGACAAAGACATGACAACACACACATTGTTGCAATTAATAACTACAGTACATTTTGTAACACAACTTCATACGAATGTGTTAAGATTTTTAAGGGTATTAAAAGGTGAAAGGTCGTTAGGAGGGTATAAAGCAAGGGATAAATGATGTGAAGCGAGGTAAGCATCGGGGGTGGCAACAACGACAATTAGAGACTGTTGAAGTAAAAGCAGAAGTAACCTTTTAACTTTATTAGTCCAGAGTTTGGAAGTAGAGGAAGTGGAAGATGTAGAAGCAGCTAGAGATTGGGCCACCTTGTGTTGGGTAGAAGAAGTACAGGCGGGCAACTTATCAAGAGCCCGAACTGGGGAAGGAGGGCTGTGTTCATCTTCCGAGCCCACGGCCCTAAATACATGGGGACAACACACATGAACTTTGCCGACAACACCATTTAGCGGCGCACAGTAATCACTGACCAATATTGACGAATTTTCAGTTTTTGTATCATTTGCAGTATACCCTATATGCATGAAGAGCTTTTCAAAATGATATAATACAGATGGTTTAAAGCACGGATATTGGTTGTCCACTTTTTCACTTGTCCAGTTTCACATGTCCAGTTTCATCTTCATACGAAACCCTGATGTTGCCTCAGTTAAGTATAATAATTATATGTAACCTCGATAGTTTTGATTGTTTTAAATGAAACGCAATTAGTGTTTCTTCATGTGGACATATAACATTATTTTCAATTGCCAGCATCAATCAATTGGACCGATATATAGTCTAGTCTGGACGTACTACAATTGTATATTGGGCTCCTACCAGAGGTATACAGAATACAATTACAAAAATGACACACAATCTGTGTGCACGAAGACTTTGCACAAACCGCTGGCCATACTATAGTTATGTACGATGTACTGTAGCTACTGTATGATCCATTCAGAATACACATCTTAACTAAATTTTGCCGAAAACTGTATTTCTGTATTTTGTGTGTTAGGTCGGGTCGCCTAATCTACATATATGTTGGAAAAAATTGTTTTGAAATGTACATGTAAGTAGTGTTTATATTAATTAGGGTCTCATCCCAAATTTGTATTTGTGTTGTATAGTACGAGCGATTTAAACTCGTATTACATGTAACTTCATTTAATGTTTGAAACGCAGTTGTTTTGATCCAACCAGGAGACGCTGTATCAACTCATACAAGTTCAACCTGGAGTGCATTTGAAAGAGATTACCCGTTTGGTGGCGCTCCATATCGACCGGAAGTGGCGCCATTTTGATAATCAAGACGTTCCATCCCGACCGGAACAAGCGCCATTTTGATAATCGGGATGTTCCATCGGCACGTTTGTAAGCGTTCGTTTTCGTTCATAAAAGTAGTATTTAGTTAATAAATTATATCGTGAAATGCGTGATTACACCATAAGTTACCTCGGGAAGTGCGCGCTTACACCATAAAGTTATTTCGGGAAGTGCGCGTTTTTGGATACATGCAGCAACATGACCACTGACTGGGAAGACCAAAAATGGAATCGAAGAAGGATATTTACATGTACAGTAGGTAAGGGAATTTGTGATTTAGTTATTAGGTCTGACTTCAATTGTCAGAGAACCGGTACCGAAATATAACAGCTCGCATTCGCAAACGGTATTGTAAAGTCGTTAATGAAGAAATATTTTACAATCTTCATTTGTTTACACCTAGTCCGTAAGGAACACTTGTGTTGGTGCATATCATAACAGAACGCCTTTTTAATACGGTGTGTCCGACAAGTCTAACGCAGGAATGCTATGTATGTATAAGTGAAAATTCCAATGGTAATCGTTGATATTGGTAAGAATATTACTCTAGCTAGAACGTCTAAAACAAAAGGAATAGAACATTATGCTGTGGGCAATAACAGTGTATCAAAAGCAGAAGAAGAAAAGGTGAACCAGCAGGCGACGCACAAATGCACACATTCAGCACATTTTATTATAGAGTTGGTTTGCATGATATAAATTCTCTCACTTGATGGTTAGATGTTGTAAAACATCCAGAATACCTGCTTCACAACAAAGCAACATGAACCATGGTGGTAAAAAAGCCTGGTAAACCTTAGCTGACGTGCTATTTACGCGCTATCTGCAGCTTGATTGCCTCGAATCAATCAACCCCCTGCAGATCCTCAAATGAAAGTTACTCAGATTCGGCACCAACAGGTTTACATGTATGACTTACATGTACATTAACGTAACTTAATGTCGGCATATAAACGTAGAGACGTTTAACAAAATGCAGTCACAACAACAGTAAATCCATGTACACTGTATACAGTGTACATGGATATGTGCATGTAAACATATGCTGTACACTATAGTGTACAGCATATGTGTGCAGCTAAAAATGCGTAATATGATTATACAGATGTATGACCAAATGTGTTCATGGAATTGATGTACAGTAATTCATTATGCAGCAACATTTACAAAGTGCAGTTTCATGTATTAACTCCAGGGTTAACGCCCAGTTGTTAATTTGCACGGATGGTTTGTTAATTGTTGTCTTATACACTATTCCAGTTGCAACGTTGGAATAACCAGTTAACCTTAATTAATGAAACTCATTCCGAAATGAACGTGGGCTGCCCTAACGTGCCAGACTAACAATGACCTATGCCTGATGAAAAACGCTTTTATTTATTTACAATTCTCAGTGGTGTCTGTTGCCATCAGTTTGTGTGTAAACAATGGCTATGGCGAATTGCGGGGCACTTTATCGTAATTAACATGTAGCGCCACGCTCCCCACGTTTCACCTCTGCTAAGCTTAGTGCCTAATGTTTTGTGAAACCAGCAAAGATCAATTCGACCTCTCTCCCTATCCATTTTTTACAAATGACCTACATGCGTCAGAGATGGAGTCTAGATTTTGCCAATGTTCATCTGTTTCCGATAAAGAGCCTCTGTATACGGACGTCTTCAAATGCCAAAGACCTTTGTCATTTGCTCAAATAAGATTAGAAATGCTTTTCCATTATTGAAATTCGAGCTCAAAAGACTCCAGGAGCTGCTCGAGTAATAAATGAGCGTGAGTCGGCGATCCGAACGTGTGCTTGGGTGGCGAAATAAATGGCCAGGATGTTCCAGCTACGGAAGCTAATCAAATTCTACTTTATATGGGGTTGGATTCCGGGGTCATAACTCATTGACAGGAATGAGAAATGACCGAGTGTCAATGTTGCTTCTTGAGCTGGCTCGCTCATTTGCTATCGTGATCAATTGAGGATTCTTAGGTCGTGTAGCTATAGGTTCTTTTGTTCGGTTTTTGGGTCAAACGCTCCGAATTACTCTGAATTCTTTGATAGCTGGATTGGAAAATTGTATTTTTACGAAACTGCTTTTGGCCAAAATAGGTTTGTGCACTAATGATCTGTGAGCAATTGAATTTTTACTAGATGTTGTTGTGTAAACCGTTCCAAAAATACTCTAAGATAGCGGCAAAACGGTTAAATTTTAGACCACAATGAATTATAAATGTATAAAAGGTATAATCGATGGTTATAAGTGAAATGTAAACACTTTAGGTACATAATTGTTGAAGCTTACCTCGGTTCTTCTGTATAAACAGCCTCTAGTACCTGAACGGCAAATTGTAAATTCCGTTGGAGGATATCCACAGGAACCTGCCCACCATTGAGTTGTTTCAATATTGACCTAAGCCTAAAATGATACAAAAATGCAATTAACAAAGAGCAGTGTTATTATTTAACGTTGATACCAATATTATGTGAATTGTTGTTCACTGCTAAATACATTTTACAACTGTACCGTACAACTGAACCCGTTTAAAATGTAAACCTACAGTGTATGAACAACAATTTTGATGTTGTTTACATGCTCTTTGTGTCAACTGCTATTAACTAACAAGACTTGCATTTAATTTAGGCAGATGAAACTAATCGTTAAGTCAGTTAAATTGAAAGTTAACAATTGCTAGCAGGAAGAATGAATTGATACGGGTGATTGATACTGTTGTTCACAACCAAATATGACAAAGTGCGGGCAGTAAAGCAATGTCGTAAGATATCCAATGCTTGTTTTGAGTTGAGTTGAATACTATAGACTTGCATTCAAAGGCTTATTGAGATAAACGTACTGGTAGCTCGAGACAGATTTTGGGTCTGAATTTGAATATGCAGCACGTAGTCTTTTCAGAAATCCAACCCATCTTTGCTTCACTTTTTTTTGATGATACATTAACGCTGTACTTTGTGTGGCTCACGTCTCGGTTATGCAGCGAAAATAAATTCACTGTAGATACCTGTATTGGCAATTTAAATTTTAATGCAGAGGGTGAAAGATGGAGCATCAAGCGTGACTGAAATTCGTAGAACTCAAAAGTTTTCCTCGCAATGTTTATTCGTCGAGCAAAATGTCCCGATAGTGTACCCAGACTGGAAATGCCAGAAAAAAAGTCTCTCTTGAAATTGCACTTTAATGCAAAAGAGTCATCGACTTTGGGGAAACGTATTTCGCCAGAGGAAGTACACATTTACATAATTATGATTGATTAAACGGATTTGAATAAAATCAATAAATACCCAGTGCTGACTGCATACGCCACGTAAAGAAAATGATGAAAAATTGAGTCGCACGGTGCCCTACATATGGCTCACAGAATCGTAAAAGACATGCTTCTCTCAACAGTGCTTCCTATAAATTCATTGATTAGCTTTATGCAATTTACGAGCCCAGCTCCAAGCATTTTCCAGTACAGTGCTGGCTACTGGATGCGTTGATAATTTTCAGCGCAAAATGTTAATTGTAAAACGAAACTACACCGCCAGAGTCCTTCGGGCTTACACTTGTAAGACACTCCGTTTTAGTATTAGATTTCAAGAAAGATGTAAAGACGTAACATGAGAAGGAACTGTAATCATTTGATTTGCTCAGGCAAGTTGTATTACAAAAGCTGGGAAATTGGCCTCAAACGTACTTTGGAGAAATTGCAATATGGGCACATCAGGCAAATGGATTTGGCAAAATGAAGAAATGATGTTATTAGGGCTAGAATTGGGATCGCTACCCGAGAGAGTCGACGCTTCGGTATTATTTGAAATTTTGGACCAATGCAGAACCTTATTACACGACACGAAGATCTGTTTTCAATTACTAGTAGTCCTGAAATGCCATATATAGGAGTACTCCAGTTTCAATTCAATTCGGTACCCTACCACAATAAGTGAATACCATGGGGCTGTGCAATCCATCAACCCAATTTATTTGGCAGCGACAATAGTGGTAATTATTAATAGTGGAAATAATTAATAGTGGCATTATTAGTAGTAATATTTATTGTTCTCCGGCCAGATATATCCAGTTACTCGTATACAACAACACTGGTACAGTACAACAATGTGCGATTGTTTTACCTTAAAACTGCCGTTTCGCAGGCTTCAGGAGCCTCTGCTGGAGGCATGTTGTCCCCCTTTAGATCCACAGCGTCCAAGGCCTCATCATCTGTTGAACTTTGAACCCTAGTAGTCCTCGTAAGTTGCGTCCTTTTTAGTGTGGACCTTCTAAAGATTTTTAATCCTCCTTGTTCTAAAAAGAATAATGAGAGACGCCGTCAAACTCGCGTTAAAAATATCTGTAAAAACTATTTATAAATTGGTCGCCCTAGACTGAAATTGTCAGGTTCCTCCTAATGGCTCGTAGGCTAACACTGATTGCCTGGCGGTTGGGGTAGCTAAATCAGAATGGCATTCTCCTTGGAATTCATTGGAATATACATTGTATATATGCTATGCACGTTTTGAGATGGTATGTACAGTATACAGCAGGTATACAGTATGTAATATATGCCTAATTTGCTATTTTCTTATGCTAGTTTGTGCTCTATCTCCTGCAGTACACTGTGATAAGCAAAAATATGGCATTTCTGTCATTTGCATAGGAGCGTATGTCATTTTTTACATTTGTTATGGTTCGGGAGATTTATTTTAATACATCGATTAGTCAGAGAAGTGGAAATTTCGGTACTTGTCCATTAAGGGAACTACCTGTTATGTTAGGGTAGGGTAGGTTAGGTTAGGTTAGGTTAGGTTAGGTCAGGTTAGGTTTTTTGAGCATTTATACCTTAATATACCTTAAATAACATAACCTAACCTGACCTAACCTAACCTAACCTACCATAACATAACAGATAGTTCCCTTAATGGACAAGTACCGAAATTTCATGTCTGGGGGTAATCTTCATGTATAAACGCTTAATTGTAAAACGATAGTGGATATAGTGGATATAATATAAGAATAGTGGATATAAAGTTGACTCCATGATAAATATTTCAGGGTGAAAGATTTGTCACGCTATTGCTTCTAATGCCGTTTCTACTCATATAACACAGCATGGATCATGTAGTGTACATGTGTAGTATATGTGATTTTCACCTGATTGCATATACTTGTGCAATATAGTTAAGGGATACAGGGGCACTAAAGTAATCCCATAGAGGCTTATGAAATAAAATTCTGTCTATGCAAACTATGTTCAATTCCTGCAATTGGATGACATGGATTTCACGCTAGCAGGCTTGAAAAAATCCGTTTGTCTAGTGGAAATACCAAAGGTAACCGAGAGTTAGAAAGGCTACACACATGCGGAAGTAGGCTGGAAGTCTGGGCAAAAGGACTTGCGTGCTCCATTCACGATTAACGATTATTTTTCAGCACACCACATTGACATTGCCGTAATAAATTGCCTAGGAAAAAATCGCTTCCAAAACAAGAATATGGATTAATCAGCAATCGTGTAATGAACTTATAAATACACATAATAAAGGGATATGCATTCGAAGTACGGCGAACAATTGCAATTTCGTTAATAAGATGAAGCCACACCCTATTCTTGATGTGATATGTGGTCTAGATTGAATCAGGCTTCATCTTCGATACTGCTATAATGGTAAAGTATTGATTTGCGCACCTATTGGAATATTTTCAGCATGGTTGCATGCGTTTGTGGTTTTCACAACAAAAACAGGAGATAAATGTCTTCATAGGCAAACAAAAAAATCAAATGAACGGAAAATAGCATGATAGCTGCTCGTATAGTATATCTACTGTAGTTTATTTGATAGGAATTTGACTATCCTTCATCTAAATAAATTTCGGCAAGACTAGGAAAGATTATATGGGAGCGTACATAAATTGCGTAACCAACTAGGATGAGGGTGGGGGTTTCATAGTGGGTTACACGTAGCTACATGGAAGAGGGAGGGTTATTTGTTTGGTAACAGTTTTCTGATAAATTTAAGACCTGCGTTGCCAGATGAGGGTCAGTATTTGTCAGTAGCTAAGTTTACAAAACTTCTGGAATGTAGCTTTTTATAAATAGAGAAATTTAGGTTTCTGGAAATAAAGATTGTGTCTCATGTTGCAAGATGATGAACACATATAGATTTTGTACATGTTCAATTATACAGTGTACATGTATTTTTAAATGGTGAGTGAAGGGGAGGTTCACTGGATTACACCAGCTACTTGCAAACTTAATTCACCATAAATGAAGCTCCCCTCAATACACCAAGTCGCCAGAGATGTGATTTCATAAGCACTGTCTCATTCAACTTTGTTGCAGTTCAAAAATTCGAAACGTTTTATGTTAAATATATACTGTATATATGCGTTAAACTTACTCGATAGTTGACCATTCTTGGATGCCACCGTGTTGATTTCGCTGTCGTCTTTCGAGCATTTCTTCTCTGGTGGACTGGCCACTGAAAGTAAAAATTGAGGGAAATATAAATTCTCCATTCGACACTATAGCTTTAGGAATTTCGTTCACACCATGCTCAGGGTCAGTCCGGTCAAAGCGTGTTGCTTTAGCTTTGTGTTATCGTTATTGGCTCAGTGTTTTTTCTTTTTTTGAAAATTAGAGTCGTTTTTTTGTCATGATTGAAACATTCGTCAAGCCCAACGCCAACGCTAACACGTCAAATAGGCTTCAATTTAATATCGGTAATCATTTGAAAATCCTTTCTTGGCCTACAGAGAGTGCTCAACACATTTCGACATTTCGATTTTTTTGACATTTCCAAGCCAATTTTCACATCATGTTGCGCGTCAGGTGAACGAAACGTGCTTTGTTATTATCTGGGCAAATTTGATGAGACATTAGGTAGCATATATCTCGGATGCAATTTCCCCAACATGATCTATCTTTAGCAACTGAAATATGTACACCATCTCCCACCAGCGAGCTTTGTTTCTTTAGGCGAGCCCCCACGCAACAAAATAAACAGGTACATCAACTGATAGTCGATGACTGCTATGTAGTGCTTATAATAACATTTTATTCTGTGGGCTGGATCCTTTTTCTACTTTGCGTATGGCTATTAGGTTATACGTAAATACCAAGTTGTTGTCTAACAATAAAAAGGAGAAACGGTTACTCATTGTACAATTCAATGATCAATTATAATTAGTATACGTTACTAACTTCGATGTGCTAATCAATAATGTAAGGATTGGACTGAACTGTATATTATTCTCTGAGTGGGTTTTCCTAACGTATCGTGGGCTGGCAGTGATTGCCTACGGTTAAGGGTGGTGCTTGCTTCCTCCATGCAAAATGCAAAACGTATCCAATACACGATACTACTGGACCTTATGTTCAACATGTACGTTGAAACATTTTGTTGATTATCTTACAAGCATTTGCGTTTGGCGCACCTATAGTTCACATATAAATATTCTCACACATTTGGGAACAAATATTAAACTAGATTTTACATTGATACAATTTTCATGTTTACGTTACTTTCACAATTGGTTTCTTCTGGAATGCTGAAAAGTACACACTTATAAAGTGTGTATACTGCACGTATAGGCTACACGATACGATAAGATGTTATCTCGCAGAAAATCTGTGAGAGACGTTAATCTTGCTAAACTTTTATCACCATTTGACATATGTGAACACAAACACCATTTAAGTTGTTTACGTGCAGATAGTTATTTGGCGCTGCATGAGCTAACTGATATTTCCCAGTTGGCGACCTGATATTAAACGGATCAATAACAGCTGGGCATATTCCGCCAAAGAAAAGATGAAATTTTGCCAAGTAATTATGAATTGTTGCCAAGGCAATGCAGGATTGGTAGATAATTTGCACAAGCATTTTTGTATTCCACGACTACCAGCTGGCTATCAGAATGACCACGACACAGGCGAGAATAATGCTATGTCAGCTTATCATGAATGGACAAAGAAAGTGCTTTTTGTTGCATTTTGCGTCAAATTATGACCTATCCAGCATTGATTTTCTTTACATTTTACGTAACAAACATCCCAACTGAAATTCCTGTTCTTTATACGACCGATGAGCCCACTAATTCCCACTTAAACTGAATTACAATAGGACACATGGCAAGTGACAGTCACCACTCAACTGGTCACATGGCGATCGACGGGCAGCTAAATGGGAAATTGCTTTGCATTTTTATGTTAGTTTCGGTAAAGTTTTCGTTAGGTAGGTCAGGTTAGATTAGGTAATAGACAGTAGTAATATGAATTTCAACAATTGGGCAAGTGTCATTCTGGTGAATGTACAGTACGATATGCTAGTCAAGTAGGGTTAGGCTATAAAGATTTTGTGCATATTTCGCAACTACGTCTGATGCAGTTTATACTTGCAAAATGCTCCTTAACGATCTACTGCAAGCTATTTCGGTACATGTTATTTCGTTCTGCAAAATTGCATATTACTTAATGCGTAATGAGGTAATGTCTCTCAGGGATTGCGTCTGAATAATTTATTCATTAAACAGGCTTTATTTGAGTGTTATACGCTTAGAAAAATGTCTTGCAGAAAGTAGGCATGAATCCTTAATTGAATTTAGAACTTTATCAATTAGTGAGCTATTTTTGAGTTGTTTTTTCTGTTAGTTTAAAAAACAATGAATTTATGAAGCGACAACAATTTCTTTCTTCTCTTACATAAATGCCAAGTCGGTGTCTATCATTCCATGGAAAACCTCTAGTGCACGTGTGCGTGTAACTCGTAATTTAACGAAATATATGCAATACATGGAAGGAAATGTGCTGATTTACTCTAAATCTGCATTTTTTCTTTCGATAAAATGTAAAGCCAACCAAGCACATTTATTTCCGTTTGCATTTGGTCTACATCCAACTTAGCAAGACTTTGTATAATTTTTATTGATTTATTTATGCTACGCCTCTATTCTTTTTCCTATCACGCTGGCCAACAAATTTTGAAGTAAAATCAATAAAATAATGATGGCTTAAACGGAGATTTTTTTTCTGCCAGATATTTAAAATAAGATTTCGAAGTAATGCCAATGATCTTTTATAAGTCAGTTCCCACTTTAAATTTGCTAGTATGCCATATATACAAGTCCGATTTTTTTGTTCTGATTTTCACGAAGAAATAAACTGTACGACACTTTCTTTCGCACTTTTATCATATTCAAATTTATATCGAGAAAAAAACGTTGCTGAATGAGAAAGGAAGTATGAATGAATAATTCATCGAGAATTCCAGAATTGAACTTGATTGGAATATTAAACGATGACCAAGAAGAGCAACTCATTTGCTATAAAAATCTAATAAATGCTGCCGCGTAGCTTAATTTGAAAATTCCGATCATAATTCTTTATCAAATGCTCGGGACATGCACAGTTTGACACTTTTTCACATTGGCGCAGGAAGAGTTTGGAGCGCGCCACATTCCCTTCCAAAATGCCAGTATTAATTGCGATCTTATCACGTTTGTAATTTTCAGCTAGATGCAGTTTGATTAGTTTTAATATTAAAGATGAAACCCTTTTTTGGCACGTAGAAAGCTAGAGATTTGCTGGGTATTCGACGAGATGATTGGTTTTTATATAAACGATGGCATTCTGTGGAGACCTTGCCAATATTTTAAAACCTACAGAAGAAATGCACATTATGTACTAAATTAATATCGGTGAAATTAAACTCAAACCCACTGCTCTTGACGCAAGTTGGAGCAGATTTCCATAAACATATACAGTGTAAGAACAATTGTCAAAACGCATTTTGTACGCTGACCGCTTTAAGGCTATATACTTCTAGGAATACATCCTTTGAGTGCTGATTACAGTATTACCATATAGATACATAGATTTCTAGACATCATCATAATCATCTGACAGATTTAAGTTGTTAATATGGGAGATATTCAGCATCCATCTTTGACATATTCCGTGGCCTAATTACGGAGAATTGAGTAAAGATAATTTATGATGAAATGCATTAGATATGGCCAGATAATGTTCTTTTCTGGCTACATATTAAGCAATTAATTTTCCAAAGGGTCATAAAATTGTACGTGCATGCATGCCTCAAACTTCGTATTATGTGCTTTTATTACCAAATTAAGTGCGAGCCTCGATTCTCTATATTTAGCTCGATGAAGAACCACACTGGTATCAGAAATAAAGTGAAATAACATCTTTGGATCCAGATAATAGGCCAAAATACCTTGCAGAGCGAGACCAGACAATTACAGGGCGCCAAGCCGCCATGGCGCTTTGGAATTTTATCATACTGGCGCATATTGTAGTGCATTTCGCCAACATATGAAGCCCAGAGGAATCAGAATATACATGTACATGTATTGCTTGTCGAAAAAACATAACTCACTTTGAATCCTCATGAAAAATATATCGATTTCTATTAAACAACATGCAGTAATTTTATATCTTTGCGAATATTGACTCAATCACAGAAATAAGAACATACAGTATTTTGCGTTTTGATACTCAAATTGAATTAATGATGCATAATCCAATATCTGAAAATGACTACAATGTACTGCATATAAACGGAGATCCCAGTGCAAGTTAATTGTATTGTCGTATTTGAAGCAAACAACCCTGCTTTCAATAAACAATGTGCTTATATTTGACTTTTGGCATTTGCGACGCTCTTTCATGCGTTTCCAATAACTACGGATAATGGCCATTATAAAAAAAAATGTGCTTTATCATAGCAATATTTTTCTAGCCTGATTTAGGCTAAGCGACAATATTTCGTTATCGCTTTAGAGATATTTTTAGTACTCTTGTATTAAAATCTCTTTTTAAACATTACTTGTGTGATAGTTGAAGGTGGATTATTTATGATAATACGAAGTTTGAGGCATGTTCTCCCTCCCCCGAAATATCCACCTTATAATTGTCAGAGATCAGCTTCAAATGCAATCTAAGAATTCTAAAGATTTTACATGTACATGTAATGTATATAATACATGATTCCATCGGTCCTTTAAAACTTTGACTTGTCCGAGAAATTGGATTGAAAAATCTTTAAAACCGTTGTGAGGGAATTTTCTTTTAAAACCTGGAAAAGTCAGGGATACAACCATATAAGCACACTTGTAATTCCGAAATTGTATGGGCAAGAAACAAGTGCAGATGAATTGCGAATAACGAAAATCTCTTTTGTCCGATTCATACAGTTTGTGACACAAAGATTGCTCGGATGAAAGAAATAATGATTGTTAGAAGACAGTGTTAGAAATTCGGCGGCGAGCCAATTTATGTCCATATCAAACAACTGATTTTATAGTGTTCGTCTTATGAAGATAAAATGTCACTGGTGACGCCATATACTCTCCCCTTTTTTGGGTTTACTGCATCTGAGTGCATCCTCGCTATGCACTGTAGGCAATATTGACATTCCAGTATGTGTCTGACCGTGTAATCCCCTTGGGAAGATTTCTAGGAAAACAAATTTGCCTTTAACTTGGTCAGCGGCTGAAATGGTACCTTGAGGGGTACTTATACAGTAAAGCGCTTAAGCTTATTACGCTTCTTATACTGTACAGCACGACGGCAGTTGGCTTATAAAGAGGTTTCGAGATTACAGTAGATTTCAAACTGCGTGTGTATGTGTTTTACGTTTGCACTCTTTTACGGTATACGATGTGGTTGCTATCAAAATTAAGTCCAATCTCAGCATGATACAAACATCTTATTGCAAGTCGAAATTACAAATTCTAAATAATTCAGGAAACAAAAGTTTTTTCTTCTTCCCAGAATTGGAGTATGCATGTCTGCCTAAAATACACTCACAGCTTACTGAGATGTGCATAAAACTCAACAAGCAGTGCGAGATGCTGAAAATCGGCGCATACTTCGTACGAAAAAAAATTCGAGTTGTCTTGGCGGTGAAATGTAATGAAATCAGGTCTCTTTTGAATGCATAAGCTTTTTATCCTTGCTTGCAATGGATATAAGCAGAATGTCATTATTCACGGCTAGATTCACCCGAATGACGTCTAATATTCGCAGAGAGATGTAACTGTTGATACAGCACTTATCTGCACGCTATTCCCAACAAAGAGCTTATTTTTTACTCGGTTGTTGTTAATCGTGTTATATAACCGATAAAACAGTATCAGTTTATTCGAAAGTGAAGTGCATTAGACGTGGCCATTTGCCCCAACTTACACGTCAAATGAGTGCAGCGTATAATTAAATTCTGGAAATCAGAAAGTATTACACCCGGATACGATAATAACTCTGCAAATTGTCTGTTGCAACATGAAATAATACAGCCTTATCAAAATGCTACTGTGCAACCTCAACAACCACCAATAGGCATAGCCTATGTACCTGTCGACAAAATTATATAATTATGTACACGGATACTGCAATTACACTACCATATATCCGAGTGTTTTCATTTGCCATTATTATTCTTTGCATTGTCACCTGTCGGATTTATTATTATTGCTAACATTATGAACACTATGTGTTATGCCCAAAGGCGTCATCATAATGCTGATCACTTGTAACATCGTATATGTACATAACAAATGCTATATGTCAAATAATTTGAAAAAAATGTAATTGAATGCATGACAATACATTTGCATTAATATACACGTATGAAGCTGGTATTCTCACAGTGGGCGTTTACAGCCCCCTGGGGGCCCTAAAATACTCAAAGGGGGCGCTGCAAGTCCGGGGCGTTAATACCATCAACTAATGATAGTACGATCCATCATTTCTTCCCGATTTTTGAATGAACTCTACTACTGTGTTTTCTGAGAATTATTAATGTTATCAAACATGTGTTGCGAGAAATGTGGGCTGAAATCCACCACTTCAGAGACAAATCGCCTATTCATGACGTTCCTGTCATTAACCTTTTCTGGAAATTCCTTAAATAATCACCAAAATAGAATCTTGGCGATACACTCTTTAATCCCAATAAAATACATGCAGTTTCGCCTTCGGAGTTTACATTTGAAAAATTGTTCTTAGGAACATGCACATGAAATCCATTATTTCTGACATCGTTCGATCTTCAAAAAGTTTCGCCTGCTGCGGTTCTTTAGCTATTAATATCCCTAGCATATTTCATATAAAAAGTATGCTATATAGCCCACCGTTCGATTCACCGTAGTTTCCTTTAACAAAATGTCGGCATTACTCGTGATTTATTTAAAACCTGTTCCCTGAATATTCTCATCGGATGGTGCCGCTGATGAAATATTCTATGAGATTCCGAAGAGTGCAGACTTTTATCAAACTACTACCTACATGTACATGTACGTGTATCTGTGCAGAAATATGGCTTAATTAACATAATTAATTGAACGTGGTATCTTTAAATGCAACGTTTCGTAGACTTAACCAACTTCCAAGTTTGTTAGATATTCAGTATCTTATCTTTCACGTTTGTTTGAAATGAAATTCGAAATGGGCCTTCATACCAATTGAAAACGCACTGAGTTAAATGATAAATCAATATTGGATGGAGCTTCGTCCGCACTTTTAAAGTTTTTCGAGGAATTTCATCGAGATCACTTTGTCGATGTAACATGAGCCGCGTTGCTCGAAAGCAATTTTAGGTTAGGATAACATCGGTAATTTGATGTGACTTATTCGTGCCGTAGCTTAGAGTAATAGGCTTATCGGATGAACATTTCGCCAATTTCTTCTTGTCTAAGAAGATTAGTAATTGATTACCGCTGATGGATCATCCGTTCGCAATTTTATATAACGAATTGCGATCAATCACTGACTTATTAAAAAGTTAACGTGGGATAAAGCACTCGGGGATTATTAGAAAACTAGCTCGAATTACGAAAATTCTATAAACTTGCAAATGAAACTGCAAAGCACTAAGCAGCTGTGACGGAATTAAGATAATCAGCAAAAATTATTTCACGCTTGGTTTTATTGTGAGTAGAAAGGCTCTGTTTCCTATTATTTAATGAATAATTAAGCAATGCTCCTTGTACAAAGAAGCGGAGTAAAGCCATTGCGAAACTGTTTCCATCTTCTAAGAATGCCAGATGATTTGCTTCTCTTCACTCGTCATTACTTTAACGAACTGTTTATCTTCAATGTTTAACCGGAAAAAGGGGACAGGGTAAAAACAAATAAATTTAAGGAGAAAATTCCGAGTTGTTTTGAACGCATGATTATCACATGTCTTGTAGGCTCGCTAAATGGAATCATTTATTATCGTGTACAGTACACACTTAAAATGTTACTGGTAAGGAAATGTTTGAATTAGATTTTTTGAGAAAGTCAGTTTTAGGACTTTTTACCACATAATTGCATTTTTATGCAGTGTTTGGTGGTGGGCCGATTTTTTTGGCAGGCGAGTGTATGACATAAATGTTGAAAGGAAGTAAATTAATTAAATACCGTCGGAATTTATGGAACGAGATTCACAGTTCTTAACGAAATTTTTTGTAATTACTTTGAAGTGTAACCAGAAGATGATTTATTTAATTAACGTTATACGTGACCGTTCAGAGACGTCACTTTTTTCTCTATTAATGCGCTCGGGGTTTTGGGATGAAATCAATAAATGGATTTGTGAATTCGGAAGTGGTAAATTCCTGAGCTTACGTTGTCACTTTCTATTTATTCATTGTGGAGTTTGAAATGAGCGTGCCTGTGTTCGGCAAACCGCTTGATGCAAACTTGGATCAGCAATATTCTCCGCGCTATGATGCCATTACAAATTCCCATTATGCATTTGTAATGGCCAAACCCACCGTTATTTATGGAAGTAGAAGAAATCAATTTTTACTAGTTCATTGACCCTAGATTCGCCTTACTATTTCAATGCTCAACAACACGTATGTCGAGCCAAAAATATTCGCCTAAGTGCGCGAATTTCAAGCGATAATCAGACGTGTTTGGATGAGTAATTGTGGTTTATGCGTGTGGGGACATATAATGACGGTCGAGCAAAAAAATTGACGTTCTTGGATTTTTGGCTCAATTGCAATTTCCTAAAAAGATCGTGAAAGGAATTGCTTTATTGCTCGAAAAACGCACACGCGGGTATGAAACATTTTGAACATTCTTATATCTCATTCAAACCAACACGAAATCTAGTTAATTCACCATTTTAAGAATCTCCCAGGATCGTGCCATAAATCCGAGAATTATATAAATATCACTTTCGTTCGTTATGCTGATCATGTACAGTGTACCAAAATTGACCTGGACAATCTGATTCAATCTCTTTGAATTCGTCTCAAAAAGTGTTTGTTTCAGAATATTACGCTTAAAATATCATTTGGCGTGAATATTCATTATTTCACATGTATTTGGAAATTGCTGTTTGCGGTGGACATGCTGAACATTTGCTTAAAATATCTGACATTCTTTGCTTTAAGAAGCACCACATAAGCAGTTTTGGAAAATTGATGTATGAGATGCTTAAACGTTACATGTATACACCTGCCGATATCTAAACATTTAAGTATACATAAGCTTATTAACAGAGACTACTTTCATTTATTTATATGAATAACATTCATCAAATAATGTATACGGCGCATTCGAGTCTTATAGTTAGAAAAAAAAGGAATTTTTTTATTCCTGGGTTTAAAGAGAAGATTAAATGTTTTGAATTTTCTATCAATGTTATCATGGATTCTGATCCGTCGTGAAATTTTACCAATAATCCACGTTTCTATGTGTACATGCAAATATGTGTTCATATCGGCATCATGCATTCATCTTTCAAAATTATACTTCGGATTGGAATTTCAGTAAACATCTTTAAAGACATCTAAAGGTTTTCCCAATGAAATCTTGTATAGCTCACATTTTAATTTTAAATTGATAGGCTCATTCGGTGTCGTTATAATTTACTATGAGTCAAGCCACTGGCCTCAGGGCTTGATTCCATTATGCATGTGAAATAAAGCGCGAATTATTAGAGAAACAAAATGGTTACAAAGTTACTTTTTACGAGTACATTCAGTGGCATCACTTATTAAGGTATCCCAATCATCGATGAGTATTGGTTTATACAACATATTCAACTTCAATTTCAACTTTACTGAGATGACGTTTAATTTCGTGTACATTTACTGTCAGTTGTTTTTCGTTTAATATCGTCAATAAGCCTTAAGTATGAGCCGAAGAAAATGACCAACAGAAATAAATTTTGTCAACGTTGGAAAGATCTTGATCTTACTTTAGAATCCGATCGCTCAAAAGGTTTTCAATGAAGCTTATTGAGCGCGATTTTCATTACAGTTCTATTTCTGTTATGTTGACTCATGAAGATATCCGTTTGAGTCAACATGTTGCACGAAAATTGGTTTTCAAAGAACTCGCATTAAACGAAAAGGAACTAAATTTTAGTTTTCAGGGTATTTTTTACGTCTGATAAAAAATAAGCAATTTTCCTTCATGGAAAACTAATGGCGAATAAACGAATGAGAACTAAGCTTACATCGGTACCCGTTGATAAATTACAGATTGCATTCATTCAAATTTGTCATCGACATTTTTTTTAAGAATACGATAAGGCATGTTCATAAACATGCATGCGACATGTTTATAAACATGCTTTGTATGTGACATACGTAAACCAAAATATACTGTTGTTCAGTCTGCATACATGCAGCAATGTAAAGGCATATAAGTTCAGCATAAAATATATTTTCAACTTTTTTTGGGTACAGCGCAGCGTGTCTTAAGATATCTTTAAATAAAACTAAAAAGAACACATAAAATCCATAACTTTCTGAGATTTATGTCGATTTTTGTTTTAAAAAAAAATCGGTCTACGACGTTTGTCCTTTATTATTATTACGAATTCATATAGCGAAAACAACTTTTGAAGAAATGCCCTTAAAATAGATTATTTTAGGGAGGAAAAAATTGGCGGCTGCACCCCCTCCCCTCTTTTGAAGAACTGCTTTAAGACATTTAAATTATGTATAGACAATGTAGTTGTAGTGGAGGCAAAAATGTTTTTTTTTTTCAACCAAAAGAATGCTTTTATCTGTACTCAAGCCTTGAGGCGAATTCTAAATGGAGTATTGGATGGCCATTTTGAATGATAACAGAAAGTAACGTTCTTCTTGTCATTGCATTATTGCTAAAAATGAAAGGTTGGATAAATATTTCTCATAAAATGTCTCGTGTTCATTACATGCATATTTCGGACTGGATTTGTTTTTTACTTATGATAACGCTGTATGTCATAATGGAGCTTATCTGCCAAATACAGTAATGTGACATTAACTCGAAATGCAAATTAAAATATAAATGGATGACCAACCCATCCTTTGGATGGACAAGGCAATTAGGCAACGGTAACCTAGTGGTTATGGTGCTGAGCACACAATTCGGGTGTCTTGGGTTCAAATACACTTCATGCACCATTTTTTAAACTTAAGATACACATACAGAATTTCAACACATTCGCTTTAAGTTTAATTCCAGGATCATTTTCTTTTCTCTTACATGTATTTGGTTTTGGGGGAACTCTTACTCGTGATTTACCATGTCTAGTTCAGAATTTTTTCCCTGTTTTCTGGTTTTTTTATTTATCGTTGTCATCGTCTTCGTGCACCAATCTTAAATTGTTTAAAATAAAAATAAAATATGAGCTCTATTACGCATAACTTGCTTTTTATATTCCCGAGCCATGCAAATAAAATATGAGCTCTATTACACATAACTTGCTTTTTATATTCCCGAGCCATGCATCCGGTTTGCCAAGGTTATTGTATACATTTTGCATTCTGTAAAATTTGTGTTAAGCTTTCACCAAGGCTTCTGCAGTACATGTACCACTCATGTCTATGTATTTACTCGCAAGCGTTAAGGCACCTTGCAATAAGCTCCCTTATACCAAGTCACTTTCATGTGGATTTACTTGCTTATCTCACGTTAATCCTGTTCTATTCTATATTATACCCCACAGTCAGCAGATACCATGTGGTGGGAGGGTTTATATAACTACTGCTTAAAATTGAGCAACTTAATTTGCTTAATTTGGGCACCTTGAACGAAATCACCCCCATGCTGAATCCCAAATCAAGTATCTTCACGTCACGATAAGGTGGGCACAACATGTTTACATGTATGACTTATTTCGCCTAAGGTAGCTTAGTCTACGTTTTTTAGAACTGTTCATTGACAGTAATTAAAAATTTAGATCAAAAGCAGCCATTCATTAATTATAACTATATAGCTATAATGGCTTAGTGTCATCTCTATGTGGAAATCGAAAGCTGAGCAACGTTTATAAACTTCAGTATAGCATTTTGATGTGTTTTTAATACGTAGATCAAACTGTGGAAAAATCTTAAAAGATTTTCTTCATCTTAAGGATTTTTTCACTTTTAAATTGTTATCTTCTTTTAAAGAGCTTCAAATTAGATCTGAAGTTTTCTTTATGTAGCTTTTCATGATCTTAAACGAAGGCTTTAAGCGTAGACAACGAGTAGGCATTCTAATCTAAAAGCATCACGAAATGTCAAGATTAGTCCAGAGAGATATTTCCAAAGAAAATCAAAGCGCCTTTCTATGCAGGGAGAGCGTATGGATAGCTAATCGCATGTTGCCATGTAAGCATGGCAATTTATTTCCATGAATAAGATTGTTGATGGAAAGACGATACAAGTCTGAAATTTGAAGAAAAGCACATCTTTTAAAAGGTCGCTATGGTAACAGCCGTGCTATCTGCCGGTAAACTGAGTGTGGAATATAAAGCTAATAGAGAATGAAAAGGAAAAGTAGGAGAAAAGCAAGCCCTGGGATATGAGGGATCAGAACATGGATTGAAGGAGACCGAAGGATTTGACAAAGGACCAGAAACCTATTCAAGTAGAAGCGACACGCGGCGTTGTTACGAGCATGTCGTTTCCCAGGCCGTGATGGTTTCCCACAAATATTGATGGCAAACTGAGGTGGATCTGATCATTTCATCTGAAAAGATTGTTGGACATCTCGTGGCGCGCGCAAATTACAGAAGTTGACCTGTTACCAAACAACCTAAAGCAAAATTGATTTGCCCAATGAAATAAATTGGCCTTTCACGAAGGTGACAAAGCGTTTATTTGCAGTGTCACTGAAAGCGTATTTATTGATACTGCACAGGTATACCCTCCCCTATGATGCTGCACAAGAGCACTTAACACTATAATGCAGATTGTTAAGTTTTATAGCGCTGTAACGTTGCTTAAAGCACAAATATTGTGCAGTGTGCATGTATATCCACGTTTTCAAACTGCTCAAAATCGCGTTTCCATTTCACGTACAGTAAAACCCTGGATGTTCAATAATTAGTTTTTTATGTGGCCTCGGTCGTGTATACTATACATGTATATTTGTTTCCGGTATACTTTACCTTTATAATTGGTATACTAAACTGAGACCACATAAAAAAAGAAAATTATTGACATTGTATTAAATAAAACACAATTTGTGTAGATTCATGCTGACGTACAGAATTACTTTGGTGCATTCAACAATTGGCCCTTAACAGGACGTACAGTATAGTGGTGCTCTAATACACACGCTCTCGTTGTTGAATAACTTATCAAACTTTTTAAATCCTTGAAACAAAAGGGAGTTTAAAAAAATGTGTAACTCGCTTTTGAATGTGCAGTTACATGAGTGGCATACGGATTAGCGAGTACATGGATGAAATTGTAGTTCTTTGACATTGTTGATAACAGTAGGTGCATTTAAATAACGAGAAATTAAACAACGAGTGCAGTATTGCCTACTCCCATTAAGGGTCTTTTGGGAATTTCCATTTCGAGCAATTTTCATCACGATTACTAATAAGCCTAAAGTAATGAGATTGATGGAAGCCTCATGCGGTTCTGCAACCATGTCAACAATCCGGCATTTGCAAAATCGGCCCGAGGAGATGAGCGGCATGAAACCAAAATCTAATTTAAATCACGATTCTCGACTACTGTGGAATTGACAGAACGTAATTTAAGCGTCGCTTTCAACTGGAAATTTTAATTTAGGATCAAATGGGACGAGTGCAGGCCAAATTCCCTCAAGTTTCCAATTGCAGAGTAGTAGCATTATGAGACTGCACTCAAACGACTGTTCTAACAAAATTGCCGTGTTTTTCACGAAGTTTTCGAAGTGGCATTGTTCAGAGTGCAAATAGTAAATATGGACCATGTATGACGTATTTCATGTACGTGTATGGTTGGACTAGATGTTTACCACAAGGTTTCGTTTACTGGCGTTGTTTCCTGCACGGAAAATGCAATTTTTGGAAATTCTTGACAAAAATGATTGAAATTAAATTGAAAGCGTCGTCGACGTCTCCTAGGCTTTGTAGTTTTACGCTGGTTTCATTTTTCTGTCTAGTTTGGGTGGTTAACTTTATTAGCAACATCTTAAAGTTGCCTGTTTAGTCTTAATTGCAGACAATTCTATAAATCAGTAGAAGTGTATTTGTACGTGTAAGTTTATAGGCCCGAATGGTGCGGAAAAGCGTTTTCTATCGTGTGTGAGTGCATATACCAACCCACCGTAAGGGAATCCATTAAATGTTGCTTTCAACGAATGTAAATGTTTGTCGTTTGACAATAATAGCAAATCCGAGATTGACGCGTGGGCAACTCGTGTAACGTTTGAGCAAATCCGAAATTGAAAAAGGGGCCACGCAGCTTTCGAGGATGTCGGTTACGAGTCACGCGAATCTGACCGAAAAGCTCGATTTCCTGAAATGCGATTTCGATCAAAATGGCTGCCGAGGAAAAGCACTTACATTGGGTAAACCTTGGTTCTCCGAACGCTATGTGTGTCGCCCATGGTGATTTCCTGGACGTTGACATTCTTTCTCCTCACATATTTTCGCGAAGAATGATCAGTAACCATGACCACATATTGCCATAAAATCCACGAGACATGTTTACTGCATGCTGCAATTTGTGAGCCCTTCAGGACATTCATTTAAAAAAATGTACTCGTCACGTAGAGAAGATATTTTGTCTGGATTGTCATGCTCGCGAGTGAATAAATTTCATCGTACACTGTGCTACAGCAGTTTTGAAATGTACAAAAGATTGAAACTTCCCTTCTCTAATAGTTTCAAATCTCTGGTAAAATGCTATTGTTCCACGGGAGCTCTAGGATACAAATGGAGAGACTGTTAATAACAGCAAGGAATAAAAGTTTTTCTAGTTCCAATATTACAATACTATTTTATAATGTTTTATCAGAGTAGATCCTGCTCTGCCATACATTTCGAGTGTCTATGACGCGTCCCCTTATGAGTGGTTTTGTCCTAAAGGCTCGTAAGCTTGCAGTGATTGCCTGTCATTTGGGCTAAATTAATACATTGAATTCTTAGGTTTATGTTACTCTATGTTAAACACAAAAATATGCAAAAAGGTAATAGCACAAAAACCAGAAAACCCCCAGAAAAATGATAAATTGCGGTAGACAGGCGAGAATATCTTTCTTGTGCACATTTGTAGATGAGTGTAATCCGTAGATTATCCATTTGTTTTTCCATGTATATAGCGCCTAGTTAATCTTTATTGCATTCAATCAACCGGGTTTAACGTCTATGAGATGAAATTTGATTTCTTGACACGACGATATGTTGGGCTGGGCATATATAGGTTAGAGGCTCATAACTATCTCGTTGAAAACCACACCCTGCATCATTAGTAAATTGCCAAAAATTGTTTGTAAACAATACGTTAATTGAGTACATTGTTAGGCATTAGCGTATGCATGCGGATGCAAGCAGCATTTTAATCACCGGGAGCTGTTTATAATTGGGTGGAAGAAGCAAAATTAAAGCTCGTACAGAGTTACATACTGTGGTGTGGCTCTTGAAAAATAGAACATCAACATCTATTATACGTGTATGCATTTCTAGGTTTTTGGCGCGAGACATGTGGAGTCAAGACTTTTATATCACCCAAATGGTTTGTCACTTGTTTCCCCCTTCGTTGATAACGTGTTGTGTCCGCGGATGGCACTAAATCACCCACAAATGCACGTAGAATTACTTACTATATACATACGTCCTATACGATTAGCTGTTACAGTAGGAATTTGTCATGACGGAAAATGGCTCTCCATGGTGACGATGCCGAGTAGAGGCGCCATCTGAGCTGCATGCGGATTATTATCCCATACATTGTCATCGTTGGATAGCCTAACAGAAAACGTCTCAGATTTCTCATCATTTCCGACAATTTGTGCACAGCTGTCAGGCAACTTGATAAGCCACAGAGTGATGCTTGCGTTAGCCAACTCTGGGCTGCCAAACCATCTTTGCACTCTCATTAGTTCTTTCAGCCTATTTTGAGCCCATTCTGGCTTGAACTGCATCCTATTTGCGAATTACATAGAGTTTGACGTTTAAAAAAATCTATAGCGTGCACAACCGAACTTGTGAAACCATTCGCTTTTGAGTTCGGTTTTGTTATACACGTACAGTACTTTCGGATAAGGCCCCCAATTCTGAATTGCATTTTATGATATCAAAAGTGCAAGTGTTTACAAGATTTAAAACAATTAAACGTAGTTTTTTTCCGATTGTTCTATCAACATCTCTTTAGTCTGATCTTGCACCGAAAGCAAAGTACAATTAACATATGTGGACTCAGTACTTCTATATTATGCTAAACAGTATGTTGACATAAGCTAAGCGTACATCAGTAAGTCAACCATACGCAAAGTCAGTTTGGAATCGTTAGGTTTACGCTCGTATACCCAGGCGGGTCAAAAATGAGTACTCGTCTCCCAAAGTCACTCAAAATCGTAAATGGGACAAAATTTCGGCGTAAACTTCTTCAATGGCAGGTTTGGGGCAACAATTGATATGGCTTTACTTCATGTGTGTTATATATGTATGATACATCCTGAATGGCCTTGATTGACACTCCTGTGTGCGTGTTGAGTGATATATACACTGTACATGTATATTGATATTAATATTATTTACTTTCCGGGCAACATTACGAGACAAATTGCTCTCTTTATACGATGTCATTCACGATAAGCAACGACATTCGTTTTATCAAGAGATTGAATGGAAGTGGAAGATGGTAACCACACGTTTTCCCTACGAGGAGATTTAATAACAAAAAAAATTGCAATTTGCAAATGACCAGATGGTAGATATTACATCGAACAATTATTAGCTTTATCGAATAAACAAACCAATGAAAGTCCATTAGATGTCACGCGTAATGTGCTCGGCTGACGTCAGAAGCACACGGAAATATTGACACAAACTAGGCATATATCAACTAAATTGTATTGATAAGAACATCGGAAATGGGTCAACGGCTTTTTAGTAAGCCGCACAATTAATCTTGGAATTAATATTAATCTTGCTAATAAGTTTTTTGCATTTACTGACTGGGATTTTAAACATAAATAGGGAGGTGTTATCGAAAAATATCTGGGTCAAAAGTGAGGTAAATATTTATCTTATGCGAAGGTTCTTGGATTTCTAGGGCCTCCCTAGCCAGGCTATTTTTATCCAATAATCCCTTAATTAATCCACCGAGTTAATGTTGCCTTTCATTTTCTAATCCAAAATACTTGTATATTATGACCTTGTTCACATGCGTCCAAGCAGATATTTAAAGATTTACTGCACAGTTGCACACTTCGTTATTAAATTTGATCAAAGACTAAACGTATACTGGAAGTCTAAATGAAACCAAAATAATGTGAACATATCATGCATGGAGCCTATTTCCTCTTCTATAAACATGTAATAAAATTAAGCGCAACAGTTCGTTATTCGTGCTATTTTAGTGCAGCGAATAACGCGCTTAAAGTGGCATTGTTTTAGCTTTTGCCCAGCTACAGATTTAATTAAGATTTAAAAAAAATAATTTCCGTCGGACGGTAATAGGTTTACAAATTAGATAGGGGCTTAACGGATTAAAGCTGAAAATATACTACGCTCGAGGAGAGTAGTGAAATGAAAACATTGTGACTATACAGTATATAGGCCCTAATAAGCTACTTACCGTACTTAAGCAACAAAGCAACATGAAAAATTTAATTAAAAGCTGTCAATTTTCAATTTTAACAGATTTTTTACCCTACGCTTTCATAGACGAAACATCCATTTTTCCCCGATCAGTGACAAAATTAAATGGAAATTAATTATAATGGCGTAATCAGTTTCAGCGCCGCCTGAAAGGCAGATGCTTAATTATATTTTCTAATCAGATATTACGACAACGTAAATGCTGCTTAGCCTATCTTTACATAGTTCCATTCAACATACATGTATGCAAGCATACAGCCTGTGTTTGACGTAGGTATACAATCTGCCATCATGCTTTTTTACTGCTGCATTGTTCACGGCATTCCTATCATGGTGATAGGCCCTATTTCATAAAAAATGAGGAGTGTGACGAGTTGATCAATCTAAGCGATACATGTAGCTTTGAGGAGTTGAGATTTAAAGTTCCTAACCAACTTTCATTCCATGTCTGCAGGAATTAAACTATACTCCTTACAGCTGCATGCGTACCTCAGATTCATCAACAAAAACTCTTTAAAATTTTTGTAGGTACCTCATTTTTTAAGTGTAGTCACACTCACGTTTTATTAATATGGCTTAATCTTTTGATCTGTTGCACATTTTTGCTCGCTTTATACATGTTCATGTACATGTATATAAACGGGCAAAATATATACAAGTCATTGTTTGGATACACATATACAGTACTTATTGCTGGTACATTTACGGCATGCAAGATCTATTGTACATGTATATGTACATCTACTGTGTATTTGAACAAGATTCCATTTCAATGTTTTTGAAAGAACCGCCAAGGTGAATAAATGCAATAGGGCTTTCTCACGTGCATGAAATCACACGAATCATGAATCACACGTGCATAAAACAATAGAGCGTATGCTACCACCTATTCCCGATCCTCATGACTACATTCTATCGTGTCGGAGATCACGTGACGATCACATCAGAGATCACATGTACGTCGCAAACATGTCAGGTAGTTATTTGGAGCAGATGCCGTATCAAGCATTTTCCATTTGAAAACGTTCGCTTATGAAATAAAAATGAATGGAAGACATATTTTCGATAAGGTCGTGGCGAACATACAATCCAAGATTTGAGATGCTCAGTGTTTCGGAACTATCACAGCCATACTAAGCAGCGTTCTCTCAGGAGGCAACGGGTCTAAGCCTGCATTAAAATCTGCATGCAAACGTACATGTGTAGTGAAAATTGCTCCTGAAAATGATGCCCTCATCATCTCCAATTGATATTTCAAAAAATGTAATGTCCAGATCAATGAACAGCAATATTCACCTATGACGTACGAATATCCGTCCAGCTTGAGGATGCATTTTCTCTTGGGCGTGGACCTCGGAGGGGCCCCCTTGCAGCCCACCTTGAGGGTGGGCGAGCTGCAGCTCTTGTGCAGCTCCTTCATGTTGCTCCTGGGGGCCGCGGGGACGGGGATGGCCCCGGGCGGTGGCGCGGCATGGAGCGGCGGTCGACCGCACCCCACGGACGCCCGCACGGGAGCCAAGGCGACCGACGCCGACGCCACGGTGGCGTCGTTGGCTACCGGCGCGGGGTCGCCATCAGTCGCAGGGGTCGCGTACTTTTTTTCCGGCGTTTTGCGCTGCTTTCGGATGGCTTCCTTGGCCCTTCTTTCAAGACTGCTGGTGCGGGAGCCCAAGCAGAATGGGGCTCGGAAACATCTGGAGCAGCAAGACTGGCCCGATGGGGAGGACGTAGTGTTGACCTCCCGACCTTAGAACCAATCCTCCCGAAGCATCCACCCTACCGTTGGTGTCTGGAAGAGGCTGGTTTGAGCAATCCTTGTTCTCCAGACAGTTCCTCGTTGTTGGGCTGCGCTCTTAAGACTTGTCTCAAGACCGATGGGTGACACAAGATCTGACGCTCCAACTGGTTTTCCAACCCAACGTCTAGTGCAGCCTTCGACAGCGCAACGATACACACACGACCACTTCCAAGAAGATGGATGTCCTATTGGCGCTGATTCACCTCCCGGATTAAGTCAGAAGTTGTGCCCGGAGCTACTCGCGAATCGCGCACCGAGCTAGGAGGCTGACAACCAATTGCGTACCTTGGGTAACAGATATGCCACTTTGTGACTGGCGGATTTTGACAACCTTCCTGGTTGATGTCCGGCTTCAAGCCGTTTTCACTGGCCTCACCTGATTCGATGATGTCATGCTCGGAAAGGACTTCGAAATGACGCCAAACGCAATTCCAAGTTTATTCTGGCAAAGTTTATCCACGGCAAAGTCGACCACTTCCAAATACCGGAAGTCCAGTCTTGCAGCACGCGAGAATCCAGTCTCCAGACTCCTGTCAGTGCCGGAAGACGACTGACACAACGCTCGACTGCCCAGAACTAAGTCACAGCTCGATATCCCAACTTTCAGCGCTCGCAGCCAGCATCCTGTTGATGGCCAGTGAATGGCGAACACTCGCGAGTGCTTCCAGCTGTTGCCATAAAAGATTGCGCAAAAACCAACTGGGCTGGGATGGAGTTTTCGAGCGAGCCAACTTTAGCAACTGGCAACACGCAACTGGCACGAACAGGTAAACTGCACGGCGTCGATGCAGAACGGCGACAGCGACACCACCAACCTAGGGGCGAACTAAGGAGCTCGAGATGTAACAAGCAGCGATTTGAGTATGACAACAACCGAAGGCCGAGCTGGCTGTTGCGAACAGGCGGTCAACAATCCAATAAGCGCTAACTGAGAAATGCTTTGGAGCTGCAGTGACGTTCAATATTCGGAGAAACGCTAATGGCACGTCCCATCGGATAAACGAAATAGGAGATGCTGACGACTGAGTGGAAATTGTGGGCTGGCTCACTGCGAGACGCACGTTAGTGGAAGATTGAAATCGTGGAATGTCGGTTTAATTAAAGGCAATATTTCTTCCCTAACCAGCTCGAGAATTTGGAGGTATTGTCCGGGAGTTAAGAGCAATGGTCGCTTGCCCGCCTTGGACAGGTCGCCGGAAGCGATTACGCGTTTCAAGTTTTGGACAATCTTAGGAACGAGAGCGAAGTATTTTCGGGAAAATTAATGGGGCGGACTGGATTAATGGAATCTAATCGATCAAGTGACGCTGAAACATTGGGATCGATTGTAAATTAACGAAGAGATTTATGAGAACTTCCGTATGACGAGAATTATTACGTTGCAAATCGTGAACACCATGCAGCCTCATCCTACATGAAAGCGAAAATTGCTTAAGACCGTCTTTGACCGTAAATGACTTACCAGTATGATGGTCGAGATCAATTATTGAAGATATGGAAATCTATAAAGCCATGTCCTCTCACAGCCATTACAGTAGATCCTTTCTAAAATAATACTCTTGGGACCGGTGCGAAATACTGGTTTATATATCATATTATTTCAAACAGGTTAGACTGAAGACATGCTATAATAATACACTACAAAATACGTTTTATTATTTTAGAGAGGATTTCACACAGGATAATTTAAGACAGCCCACATGCAAAAGAAACTTATTTCAAATGCATTTTGAAATAAATTGCAAATTGTAAAATGTATTGCAAATGCCAGGGATGTGGCCGATGTGACAAATGTGACAAAATGTGACAATTTCAAACCTGTGTGACAAATGTGACAAAATGTGA
>JAQFYZ010000348.1:0-47320 GCA_034695085.1 Cylindroiulus punctatus
GGCGGGGGGGGGGGTCGAGGGGGTGGGCGCTTGCGACCACCCCCGCACAGGGGGTGTAGCAGTCCTGGTCCCTAACAGGCTCTGTCATGGGAATCCTAACCCGCCGCCATATTGGTAGTCTGCGAGCTGCGATACAGTATGGAAGCAAACGGAAATTTCTGGAACTTCCGTTCGTGTTTTTTTCTGGTTTTCTTCAAAACATGAATTAAAACATGAATTTACCACAAGCGGGGGCACTTCGGATGACTTTTAGTTACATTTCAGGTAAAAAAAAACAACGTTTTCATTAAAATAACGAAGGGCAACCTTTGGCAACAACAACCATCAAGGCAATCCAGATATTCAAGGCAAATCCCATAACATTATTCCATTTCTAAAAACCTCTTTTTAAAATTTGACCTCTATTTGATAAAATGTATCCACTGTGGACACTGTGCATGTGACAAAACCGTAAACATTAACGAGCTTGTAAAATTGATCATACTTCAATGCTTACCTGTGTTATGATGTCTTTGACGCTAAACATTTTTGGAACCATTTTCTGGATGTCATGTGGTCTACTTTGGTAGTGTAACGCACAGTAATAGGTTACATATGCTTAGTTTTCTTTTACCGATTAGCAGTCAAGTGTCAGAGTTCACGGTGGTCAATGAACAGTCGAGCAGGTAATGAAAGACATTTGCTCCATAAATAAAGTGAAGACCGTCAAATCAGACAGTATATGAACCTGAAAGAAGCACGTATTAGCTAATATCAATGAGTTGGAGGTGCTTAGAGAAGAAGCTAGAGAAGCAAATTACAGCTAAAGTATCTGCAGATTTCAAATATGAACGAGTTTGGGCAGATTCATGTATCCATACACTTACAGTAGTTTTGTCGTTGACATTTGAGAGGCAAAATGCATGCACATGTATGTAGCTCACTTGGTTGAATTAGCGAAGACTGATCTTGCATCTTTGATCAAGGATTTACTTCTATACAACAGAGCAACTTACCCGCAGTTTTCAACATGGCCAAGATCGGGCAAACCGAGCAACGTACGGGACAAGTTTTTTACGAAATTATAATCATTTACACAAGTTCATTAATCGATAGTCAAGCACAACCATATCACACGCGGCTTTTCCTTACCAATCCTTAGCAGACGAAACCCGTTCATGGTAATTTACTTTAATCCTAACTTGGTTTATACTCCATGAGAATCAGAATACAGGTGCACGTTCCGCAATCTTATCTAACCAGGCAGGCGGAGGTCAAATTGTTGGAATTGGCCGGGCTAGATGACGTCACATAGAAAAGAGCCTGGCGCGTTTCCGAACACTGCTGAGCAAAGAACATTTTGAAGTGACTAGATATCCGAATGCGCTGGTCATGGCTACAATTAAATGGCCACCGAAGCACATGTTTATTGTTGAGGCTGCTCCAAAGACGAATTATTGTCAGGATGGCTGCACGAAGAACTTACAGTAAGTTGGCGACTTGTACTCTCATTTTCGGGGATGGGGGATGGGGGATGGGAAGTCATTTTATGTTAGAAAGTTTACAAGAATCAATACGAAAATCAGGGTGTACAGTATGTGGGGCCTATAGTTGCCTGAGGCGACTCAATTAGTAACGCCCTTCGGTCCCTTCTTAGCGTACAGCATTCATGTGCTATTTATCATTTTAAGCATGCTTGACCTTCACGTTTTTCAACCTTTCCTAACCTAACCTAATGGGTTCTTTTCCAACGTTACAGCTTATAACAGCGACAAGGCAATAACGATTGACATTGGATTGGAGTAATATACAGTACATACTGTATATAGATTGTATATATACTGTATGTAGATGTACTAGTACATGTATATAGATTGTGCTGGCGTTGCTCACATACACTGTTTGTATATTTGTCTCGCATATGCGTCTGTAACCATGATCCACTGTGGGTCAGGGTCCAAAACAGTGGGAAAATGTTACGTCATCACTCAAGTTCGAAGACATAACTACGTTTACTGTACATGCTCACATTACATGTAATCAGTCAAGTTGCATTCTGGGATGCGAAAGTCTGGATATCACAGATCCGACAATGGAGTTTTCGACATGAGTAATTGTTTACAAAAACAAATTCCTCACAATTGTCAGTAAAGCATTTTTGACACAACTCGGCCACTGTCAATTTAAATTGTTCCATTTCAACAGCAATAATTACTTGCTGTTCAATCAGTTTTTCATAAAATGCACCTCCAATCACTGCGTCTAAATATGCAAATCTTTAGCTTATTATAACTGATAACCTATAAACCTGAAATGTAACATGCGAATAAATATAGAATCCTTTCATTCTGACATGAGTCGAAAATGACGGACGTACAAATAGAAAACGAAAACCGTTTCGTAATCCTCAAACGTAGTCTCACATCTTACTTGCCATTCTCTATTTTCAAATTTATTTACCTAATTAAGTTGCCTAAAAACGCGAGGATTTGTGAGACAAATGAAGAGCACCATTTTTGCTAAAAGAAATTTTCGGTTCCCCCTGCACAAGACACGCGCATGATAATGGATTAAATCCCACGCATCTAGGTTGTAAATTGTAAGTTAGCGGCAAATAAGATGCCATAAATCCCCGTGCATGCCCCACAAAGTCAAATAAAACATCGACTTTTTCAAATGTTTCTTCTAAAGTTGCTACAATTGGATGGTTTACATGCGAATGGCTTTTCCGCTGCGCAACTCGAAGGAAGTCGTTATTTTGGATCACCAAATTTAAAGAAAAAAAATGATAATGTTCAACCCATATACGAACGAATGTGGCGCATTACAGGGTATGTCGAACCATGCTGCGATGAAGGTTTCAGTTTTCTACATATTTCTGACAAAAAAACGTTGTTTGACGCGTTGTCAAGCTCAGTCCAGAATAATGCTGCAAAATAGTGACATCATAGCTTCCTGCAGTAATAAGAAGTAACAACTTAACAGACTTGCTCTTACAACAACTATTGTTGGGATTACAAACAAGTAAAAGCCAACGGCGATATACATGTATGTTGACCAAAATTTCTTACACTAATCCATGCATAGATTAGTGCAATCTGTGGATGATATGCAGCTTGTCATTAAGGCAATAATTAGTCCACTTGAAAAGCATTTGTTGCACAATAGGCTGCTATACCCTAATCTTCAATGGTGAATTGTAACTCCTCGAAGATTGCATGAAGGTTTTTAATGCATTCAAAACTTCTGGACATTCTTAACCATACATGTCATGGTGTGCAATAATCATTGCACACCATGACAAGAAACACTTGTCGTTACAAGAATAGCTAAATTTTACATCAGCTGTTAAAAACACAGGTATCTACTGTACATGTGTGATCGAATCCATGGTTAAACTATATAATCTCTAATGAAATTATATGGTGTACGTGTGATTTGTTTATAGCACCGAAACAAAAGTTTGCTTTTCTGTCGAACTTTAATGTTATTAACGGTATCACTAAGTGATTTGGAAAGCGAGGCATGGCATACTCAAAAATCACCATTGAAGTAGCGTTTATGCTTGAGTTGGGACAGATTGCTCATCAAAGTCACGAAGATCGATAATCAAGTAGCAACACAAATCAGGCCATGTTTTCTGTGCAATTTTAATTATGAACAACAGGCGCTTCTTTATATAAAAAGTAACACACAGACTTACAGTGCTCGAAATTTGATTTTCTTTCAGCAGGAATTCAGGGCGAATGTCATGCTTGCCTCCACGATATTAAAAATGAAAGAACCGAACAGGAAGACATGTTTGTGGCAATCGCGTTGGTGTAACGCCGGTTTCGCACGTTATTTTCTGTCGAAGTTGTCGTTTTAAATCAACTCACGCTGGTGGCACTTCGGAATGTCCATAGTCCGCTGGTTTTGTTAGAAAAGTTTTCGTTTCGAGTTTCAGTCTTATCAGTCAACTTTTCGTGTAGAGCGCAACGTCGATCACTCCGAACCGAAATTGTTAAAAGTGATTCCTTTGATGTCATTTCGATTCTCGAGCGGTCCTTAGGCTGATCAATTTAGTTGACATTTTCGTTATTGAAAGAAAATAGCTTTCCCCACAATAGTGTCAACTCGTCAAGGGAAAAAAGCCACTGAAGTAGGCCTTGGGGAGGATTCTTCAGTTTCATAATCCCATATTCCGTGTACCAATTTGCTTGCATTTTCTGGCTCGTCTCTAAACTCTCCTTCAGTTTCTCACCAAACAACAACCGCCCACTCGTCAACTTGGGATAAAAACCATTTTGCAGCGTTTCCAGCGGGCGAACACGTTTTTAAACCATTATTTCCATCGACGTTTCTCACTTTTCAACATGAACGATATGTTTAACAGCGATATATGTACGTGCGTTTTCAAGTTTCGTTGAGGTGCACGTTTGAAGCCATTGATTTTCTCCTAGTCGTTCAGCAAAATAATTTCGTCTTCAGTTTCACTCGTTTAAACTTCGTGCCCGATCTGATATATTGTCACTGCTCGAGTTAGTCTTTTAGAAATTCACACAGCGATTTCGGAAATATCACACTTTTATGGTATAGTCTTCGGACAAACCTTTGCTGTTTAAGTGCCTTACGGGATGGAATCTACCACCTAAAGAAGGGAAAAACATCTTACTCTTTGATCAACCTAAGGCATGCAGTGCTGATGTCCATAATTTTTTCTTTTTAATTTAATCCACGATAATCCACGCCTTTGAAATTCCCAGTTAAACAAACACCACAAAACAGCTTATATTTTGAATGCAAATTTCAAAGGTATGGCAATAATTCCGTTTTTTTTCCATAATTAAAAATGTCCTCAATATATTACACCAAGTTTGTTTTCAAAGTCTGATCTCACGTTTCTCTTTCTCAAAGTTTCAATTTATGCTTAAAAACAAAATTGCTATGAAAAATTCTGATAAACATACCTGGCGAGTTGTGATGTGGTACACCCATGTGGTCTTCGTAACGCTGTGAATTTTCAATGGCTGTTACTGATGATAACCTGAAAAATCAATAATGATAATGACCGCTTGAATAAATCCTGTTGTAATCAGCACCAATCAATTGTAATTTAACCGTGGTTTGAGGTCGTTACAACGACTTAGACTACCGTATAGAGTTAGGATCTTATGATTGCAAAAAGCAAAACTACATTAAGAACATTAGTGATTGTTGGAAAACCAATGACATTATTGGCTGCATGTTGGCAAAATAAGTCTGGTGTCCGAAATTATCGTTGTATTGACTCTACATTGTTTGTGTTTTGACTTACGCTTTCAAGTCTGATAGGGTTCTAAAAATGCAAGGTTTACATTTACACGTAGTTTTAAAACATTAATGAACCTGCTATGGAGGCATAACAGTTTAAAATGGAATGAAGGCTTAGTGCATCCCCTTTAAATTTATCTGTACGTCAGGGAATATAATCCAAGACAGAAAATTGATCCACAAACAGCTGGCTTACAAACAAGAGAACAAAGCTCCATTTAAACGGTTCACGACCCCGGCACATCTTTTAAGATGCGCAACTTTTAACGTGAAAGTTGAGAGCAGCACAAACTCAAAGCGTGTACTTGCATTGTGAATGGAAATAGAGAGCTGTGATTTTCCATCGGCTGATGATTGGTTGGCGTCGGGTCGTTGGATCTACAACAATTGTTGGCTCGAATTTCATCCGGTGAGGAATCGTTGGGCGTGCTGGAGTCTGTACCACGGTACAGGAGATCAGGAACTAAAATTATAGAAATATTAAATAATTATTTTTATATTTTGTATATTGTATAATGTCTGGATTGTGCCAACAGATGTTGCAGAACGTTTTCAGATGAAATTGATTGTCTAAGCACGCCTAGCTTGCCACCAGATGTTAAAAATTGTAAACTGTAGTTTGCAAAGTGTCACAGTTGCCGGGAACCCTAACTTTTCAAGGAAAAAGTCATTGTCTCCAAACTCAAAAGGATGAAAAATGAGCAGCTATTTTAAAATTGAATAAAGTTAGAAAGTCACATTAGGACATTTTTATTAATTAGTATAATTATATATCCAAGTTTACCAAAGCGTGGCTATGTTTCTGAGATAGCCATACAACATAGTCAAATATACAAGGTATAGTCAAACAACAATAATTACTAACCGGATCAAATTTAATTTCATCAACCAATATTCCTGATAATTTTGTTCTTGTTGTTAAAGGAATACCAATTTTTCGACGACCTGCACTTACCTTGGGCTTGGTCAGGTAATCTTGGGGAAGATTGGGTAATGTAAGACATTCCCGTGGTTTGCCTTAAATCCCAATCGCTGCCGTACTTTTTATCGAGTAACAGAAACAGGTGAGTTCTCTGGCTACTCGATGTTGGGGACGGCACTGATGGGTACTCGTTAGGTGGCGCTGACCTCGTAGGATACATCTCTTCAGCACTTGGATAACGCTGGGGCCGAAGCACAATGCCTAATTAATAACGATAATTGCAGTATAAAATAAAATGCAAAGCACTCACAAGATAACCGAGAACGCCCTTTCAAAATGTATGTCAGCTCCTTAAGATCTTTACAATCTTTCCGTTTATTCGAAGCAATTTCTCAGAACTTGACTAGGAGTAGTGGAATTAAGAAACTTTACAGGGTATTTTCGTATCGATTTAACTAACGAATTGCTAAAGCACAGCGTTTCCTGATTTTTGTTCTGACAGCGCCATCATCACTTTTGCACTAAAAATAGTTTATTGATGAGAATGCAACGATTGCCAAAAATTATTGGCAGGCAATGTCCTTTGCGAGGCAGGTAATGTCAGTTGCTCATATTGATTTGTGGCATGGCAGCGACGTGCTAAACATGTGCACGTTGGGGAGCCTTCCTCATTTTCCAGGAAAATTGAATGACAAGGGTGCCATTGTAGCTTTAGCGATGAAGCTATTACTTTAATCAGGAGGAGACATCAAAACATATCTGGGAAGTCATTAAAGCAAAATTAACATATTCCATTTTGATACGTGTCACTTCGCCGGCGTCATTATTTAAATTGGGAACGTATCTGTGATGGGCGCAAAAACGACGGTTCAGGTTCGCCCCTAATACGTTTAAAAGTGGGGAAAAACATCTCCCTAATGGATTCTTAGTTCAGACGTAATTTTATTAAATATGCTCGCCTATCTATCTGTCACTTTTCTGCGAATCGATTAGGTGCGGCGTTACTTTTTCGGGGCTGCAGAACGCAGTTCATCATTTTTGGCGAAATAAAAAAGGCAAACTTGGCAAAATTATGCTGAAAGTGAGAGCCTGGCGCAACGATGACAAATGGGAAGATGAGCAAAGGTTCGCAATTAGGGCTAAAATGACACCCTGATCAATATAATCACGAGCGGAAACACCCGCTGGCAGTTTCTGCCGAAAACGTACACAAACTATTTACAATTTATATTCGTTATACTGACTGATATCGAAGCCAAAAATTGCTGATGGGGAAAAAAGGGCTTTTTTAGAGAGGGAACTGCAATCGGGAAGGCCGTGCCTTCCCATGATCGATGACGAGCTCTGATGATGCTCATCGCTTCTGTTTGATGAAGGATGAAATGCGAAAAAAAGGCATGATTATGCCCCCAAAAGTTTTCAAAAATCTTTGCACCCTGAATCCTTTTCCCCAACAAGTCATCCCCTTGAAATATCTAGGCATATCAATTAAAATCTGAATGGGTGTCATGGCATTTTCCTGAGAAAATCCGGAAATTTTCAGTGGGTTTAGTTTGCTTCGAGATGTATGTATTGCATATACACCCTGCGTATACATTCATGTACATTACATATTTCAAAACACATTAGATGCGTCAGACTTTCATAAAGACTGTCATTTACGTCATATATTTAAGTATATGGGAACTTATTTTAACTACATTGACTTGACTAGACTATAAGTTTACTCACGTCAAGTAAAATTAGGGCAAACAGGTCAACAGACAAGCCTTACTGAGATAAACGTAACAAAGTCTGCATGTAAACGTAGTGAGTGTAATTTAATTTGTTACTGTCTGTAGCTAAAAATTCAGTTTCAGAATTGTTTTCTTGCGAAAAAATTAGTTTTCTAATCTCTATTCCTTCTACATGCATGCATAAGCTTATAATACACCTTACGTACAGGTAGATACATGTACATGTATATCAGGGGATATTTAAGGTAAAATTACCTGGAAATTAGATAAATGAAAATGGTTTGAAGTATGGTCACTCTGGTGCAGTTTTGAACAATTTTGATTCAACATTATTTTTGAATCAAAGGATTCAAAATATAAAGGGTGTAGTGGTGTGTAATGGTGCATGGTGTAATGTTGTTGACTGCTCATTCTGTAAAGCTCAAACCTTAAACATAAACTTTTCATACTATACAACATTCCCAAGATTTCAGGTTTATACATGTATACGCATGCAGGTGTCCTCTGCTAAATTATGCTGGTTTGAGATAGGAAAGTTGCACATATTAGATTTCTTACCTCGCCTTTTTCCAGCGTCAGTGTTGGATCTTGATATCACTGACGAATACAGATTATTCTTGCCCTAGAAAAAAAATTGAAGATATGCTCATGCCATGAGTCGAGCATACCATCGAACAAGGAACTGGCAGCTGCAGTTCATTTCGAGTGATATATAGGCGAATTTCCTAAACTCCTAACATGCTTCAATTTCTCTTCGTCTGATACTCGAGCATTGGAGCAAATAGGCTTTGGACTGCATTCAAACTATAGATCGAGGATTATGCTAGGCGTTTTTTTATTTGTTGAATTTCAAAACGTGTAGCAGAGGGTAGAAGTGATATTCTAGACATAATATCTGCCAAGAAAGTGTCTACCAATTATCTTAACATGACCAGTAATTACTTACTGGATAAGGAGGTGGGTGTTTTGCTTCATTTCGTTGGTTGTATTCGTGGTGACCAAAGGTTTTCAGTTGCAAACTATAAGCCCTCTCGCCCTCTGTGCATCCAGGCAAATTTGAAGTGGCATAAGGGCAAATTTCTTCAGGCCCTCCTATGGAAATTATAAAATATTGGCAAGAATAAATAATTTTTGCGTATTTATTAAATATCAATTCAAATTAGCAATGTGAATTAAGGTTCGAATTACTAATAAGATATATTTGGATGTGAAGCACAGCGATTTACCGAGGAATTCATGTTTTGATACTACTTGTAAATAGTACAATTTGGAAGGATAATTTATAAACTAGACTTGTGTATTTCGATTCAATATACGCTTAAATCCTGCCTTATTAGCAAAAATTATGTGCTTTACCGACATATACACTGGGCTAATTTTGGTATTCAACTTTTAAATTTTGGGCATATTTAATAAATCAGCAGTAAAGTAAAAAATGGAGGGGCAAGCTTTTTATATGCAAGGAAAAAAAATCGATTACAGACATCCAGTACACTGCTTTCACAACCTACATGTTGTAGACATTTTTATTCAAAGACAGCCCACGACTGTTATGTTAACAATTTTGTCGATAAAGGGGTAATTCATAATGTCTCATTCAAAACTAAAATCTTCTGAATGCTGTTTGGATTTCTGTGTACATGTATTTCGAATTTTATGATAGCAGATCTGCCGATATGTATTGCATTTATGCAACCTTGTACTGTATAAAAAGCGCGTTCTGTTATTAAAAAATATAGTACAGTGCGAGTCTGAAAGCAGCAGGACGTGTGCAATTTAAATTATGTGTGTCAAAAACAGCTTTGCTCTAGACAACATCTAAATTTTGCTAAGCCCAAGTGTTAGGCTTAATGACAAATTTCAAGCAGATAGCACCTACAGCTGCGTTATGCGAATAAATTGTCTGTATTTACTGGTCAGTTTAAAGTCATTGTCCTAGCTCCTAAGGCTAATTTTTAGAAAGTCTTACCTTTGCTTTCTTGATTGTCAATGTGATTTGAACTACAGTTTCTATTGATCGTGTGTTGCTCATGCAAAGGGCGCTTCTGGTGATTTTTTCTTTCCCCACTGCCATCTGGGTCAGGTGTCAAATCGTTGTGCCCACTTGTTTCTAGGGATAACAAAAAGGCCAGAATCAGGGAAGATCAGAGAGGACCATTTCAAATATGTTAGAAGGCATTTAACAAAGTTGGAGTGGGATCAGTCAATTTCAAAGAGAAAGCAAATGGGCACACCTCCCAGTGTCCCAACCCAAATACAATGAACATAATGTATGTTATGTTTGCGAATGAGAAAACTATGTGCTTCTAAGAACCCTCCTAATGTTTCGATTTTCTTATTATAGCTTTGACGATAATTTTTTTTTAAAAGCGCTGCGAGTGTCATGAAAAATGCACGAAGCTAGACATTAACATTTATTAAGTTGTCACAAAGCAGTGACACAAATCACGGGGATTCAACGCACAAATCACAATGGGAATTCATTTATATAGAGGGCGAGGCTTAACAACGTATCAAAATGAACGCTAACTTTTCAAAATCGAATCAATGGAATATCCAGGTCACTGAAACTCCATATTGCTAAGTAACAAACACTATTGGAACTTATCAGTATTGATATGCAATAATGAATTGAACTATATTTCAATAGTTAATATCTTACCTTAATAATCAAGGTTAAATATGAACACTGTCTATGTAGATAGAATGAAAGAACATAGATAGATAAAATTTGGGGAATAGAATACGATATCCATCTAGGAAAATCATTCTATTTTTGCTATTTGCACTTGTATTAGGAAAAGTAATGAATGACAGTGGAGAAATTTTCAATTTAATTGTGTTGAATTTCACAGCTAAGGAGGAATGCATAGGTTGCATATAATTTGAAACAAATTTTAGTGGCGAACTATCCATTAAGAAAAATATGGTTATTCAATGCAACTGTTGCATGATTATACTAGAAAACACACGACTATTGCAGTCTTTTTTGAAATGATTAAGAAATCGGTAGTTAATTTCAAATTGACAGCGAGTTATTTAGTCGTCAAGGAATAATTCTCCATCAGGGGGCAATCACTGCTGTCAGACGTGTATTGGTGGGAAAATCATGTTAGGCGGGAAAAACGATTTGGGGGCAATCACTGCTATCATTCGTGGATTGGTGGAAAACCATATTTTGGAGAGAAAAGATTGGGGGCAATCACTGCTACCATTTGTGTTTGGTTGGAAGCCCAATTATAAGACTAAACATTCCAAATCATTAATAATTCTTTGAATTATGACAGACTCAAAACAAAATATTGATATTTGAGGTCGAATAATAGTCAAAATAACTACGCTTTGCTAAATGATATATATATATCTTCTTAATGGTAATGAAATTAATAAAAAAATTAAAACAATTAAATCAATTTTACTTTCATAAATGCATGTAAATGATCTCATAAACAATCTCTAATTTTGTTTAATTTAGAATCGTTATTTTTGGGATATAACACTAAATTTACGACACATCCTTAAGGCATAACTGCAATATAATTAGCAGTAGACAGTGATTGAATACCAATAATGCTAGCTCGTGCATGCCAACACATATCGCCAATGAAGAAAGCACTTGGAAAGCCTTGATTAAAATAGCACCGGTAGGGCCATCTTGTGCCATGCTTGAGCAACACATTTATAGAACTCAATTTAATTTTACGTTCATCGCCAAAAATCGATTGCACTAGTCAATGCGAGAAGAGAAAACGGCACATCAAAATGGAATTGTTTGCATTTGGCAAATTTCTATTGCAATATTTCTAAATTGTGTAGGGTCAGTAATTTTAGCTACATTAATTGAAATCAGGCTTAAGGGTGAAATTCTTATACGCCGGAAAGCTGCATGGATTTTATCTTAGTGTTGAAAAATATATTTGTGCTGTCCATGTGCACTTCACAAATAACGACGTCAAAAGTGTCTGCCAATATATTCAAATATTTAAAATCAGTCACAGCAAAGTTGATGCTGGGTTATTGCCGCCATCTAGTGCCATCTCAAAGAACGATTTGAGTATACGAAACTTGAAATTCTGCTTTAGCAACGTTTCACTGCACAGTGTATGTACACATGCAACTTATAGTATTCAGAGCCCATATTGGTTTATAAATACTATAAAAGGTTAAATTGAATTCTTTCTGACAGATAACCCATTTTTATAAGGAACATTCTTCTTACTTGTGTGCCTGTATCCAGCGTAGCGCCTCCGACGGATAATTATACAAACTCCAACCAGTATTATGAACAAAGTAATGGCTGATGAGACGATAGGAATAATAATCGTCACATCCAGGTAAAATGGTTGAATTTCCGTACCAGTGGCAGCAGGTCTATCCTGGCTAAATAATCCTGAAAATATAAGTGCTTTACGTTATACTTTGTGACTTGAAATTCATATCAGAAAACGTTAGAAAACATTAGGAATTGTGTACATCTGGATTCTGGAATATCTTAATAGTTAAAAAAATGGTAGTACCTAATAACTGTCACCTTAAATTTCAAGATAGTATCGAGCAGTTTAAACTTCATTTTGCAGAGATTTGAATTATTTTTGCATTTATTATTTTGATTTGCGTGGTGCATCTGTATCCAGTTAGAAAACTACAATAACAATTCACTCAAGTTTTGCTCTGAATATTTGGCAAAACGTACCACTAAGAGTTGTAAATTCGTATTTGACTTTTGTTGATCCAGCATCGTTATGGGCCGTGACTAACAATTCGTATTTTTCACTGGGTTTCAAATCAGTAATCATCACGGGTTCGTGTTGCATTTGAACATTATTTGAGATCAGGCCCCATTCGCGTTCATACGCTTTCTTGTATTCCAAAACGAAGTAGTGAACTCGACATCCTCCAGTGGGCCAGTTGACCACCCTTAGCACAGCATAGGTTACGTTGGGATGTAGGACATCCTGCATCTTAGGAATGCCTGGTGCTGAAAAAAATTACTTCAAATTGTCAGTACGGGATGTGAATATTGTATGAATGGGAGAACATCAAGTTGAAAAAAATGATCTTAATTTCTTGGCGTTTCCTCATTTTTGTCTTACCTGCTCCTTTGGTGCTTGCCATGACAACATCACTGTGGTGTCCGGGCCCGATTTTATTGAAGGCAGATATGGTGATTTGATATTGGGTTCCACATTGTAAATTTTGAAGGGTGTAGGATGTAAATTCTCGTCCCACTTTTGCTTCTTCCCATTCTCCGAACTCCCTTTTATACCGAATAAAATAACCTAAAGGTTTGTTTAAATACTTTGCGTTAACAATTTAACTTTAAAGAGAAGATATTCTTAACTGCATACGTTTTACAAATACAACCTATATTCGTAGAAAGTGATAACCTAAACAGAAATGTTTAGTTTTTCAGATATTTTATAATAATAGCAGTCTATGTTCCAAACTTACATACTTAATCGTTAAAAAGTCAGTAAAGAAATTAAGCATTTACAAAGATAATTAATAAATATTAGCTTTGTTATTTCGTGCATTCTGTGACACAGACGTGTTGCAAAATGATGCAGTTATATATAAAATACCTTTGATCGGTTGTCCACCATTATCCTGAGGCTTCCAATTTAAATCCACTGAAGAAACAGTTGTTTTTGTCACTATTGCAATAGGGGGATCTGGAGGAGCTAAAATAACAACATTATATTGGTGTATTTTGATGAAACGTACAATATTTATAAGAGTTCGATATGATACTCATACCATGAATTAAAAGTTGATGGATGACTTCATCTTTGCCAAAATCGTTCCGTACTCTACACGTATAATTTCCAGAGCTTGATCTCTGAATCTGCTTGAGTATCATTGAACCATTAGAGGTTATGGTAATTGGAAATGAGGCACTTAGTGAAAGACGTTGACTTCTAGAAAGCAAATATGAATAAACTGTTAAAGTTCATGTATATCGTATTTGACCAATCTGACCCCAAAGATGCATGACAAGACACACCCATACATGCATCACTGAAATTTGGAAATTGAAAGCTTACCCTTTAAACCACTCTCGCTGTTGCCAGGATATTCCAACTGCAGGACAAGGAAGCATAACATCTGCATTCCAATGTCCAATAATTTGGGACGAGAATGTGGCTATGCTTGCCACAACTACATTAATTATACAGTAATTACTATTAGAAAGCATAATAGCATTATCACTCGTATTAAAAATCATCATAACCTGGATTTCTAGGTATCTGTGTAACGACTCTGGTGCTCTGGCCTTCCCCTATGCTCGTCGAAGCAGTAACCCAGAAGTCATAATGCTGGCCTTCTTTCAATCCTTCAATTTCCAAAAACAAACTTTGGGCATCCACGGTAAAACGTTTGGTATCCTTAAATATATAAAAAAAAACTTGCGTTAGACACATAATCAGTCTCTGCCAGTTTGCAATAAAATGGAACCTGCTTTACCTGCTTCCTTTCCATTTTTGGTCGCATGTAAACAAAATATTTAATAATCGGTCCATTGGGCTTAGATGGCGCTTTCCACGCTACAACAACTTTGGAGGTCGTATTCACTAAAACCTTTATGTCGTCGGGAGAACCAGGAACTGGAAAACAATTCTGCAATAATTGTCTAATGTTCAAGCTTGGTTACAACAGCCAATATTGGTTAAAACTGTTGAAAAGGTGAAAAATTATTCTCAACATTATTTCGGAAAGTTCACTTAAAATACCTACCATCTTCTAAAGTACTGCAAAAGACAGGGTCACTCATCACGCCGTCCCCAATTTTGGTAAATGCTAACGTCCTCACGCTGTAATTGGTAAACACCTCCAAACCATGAAGGATGGCTTGTAGCATGGCTGTCTTCAGCATAGACTTTGCCACACTGCTTACTTCTAAAAATAATTATTGTTCGAAGCTTGTTTATAAGACGAATAGCCGGAACAACTCAAATATCATATGTTCACACTGGCATTTAAAATATCCCACAAAATAACTGTTTGCAGAATTATGAGAAGGATGGCGCCACGAGCATTTAGAGGAAACATGTATTGATCGCCAAAAAATCAATACTTTTTCAGATTAAGGAGGCTTCGCAATGCACCATGTACATTATGCCCCCAGAAAAGCATCCTTAATAGAGCAAACTTAGCTTTTTAAACATTGTCTACATGTATAATGAAAAGTTGATTATTGCCTGATGTAAAAATGTCTAGTGCTCTACGAAAAAGTGCAAAGTGATATAACAAACAACAGTGTCACTATTGCCAAGTTTAAAAATATCTAGTACTTCAGGAAAAAAATTATTTTGATACAATAAAACGTGTTACCTTCACTTTCTCTAGTTGGTGAATAAAACACTTTGTATCCCAGGATAATGCCATGCTGATGTTGCTTGCTTGGCGGACCCCAACTCACGTTGATACTTCGTGGACTTATTCCTGAACAGTGTACGTGCTCCGGTGGCTTTTCAGGGACTTGTGTAAAATTACAACCATTCAAATTGTTTGCAACAACTCATGCCATCATACGACAGAGGCCAGGCTATCATGATAACCTACCATCTTCTTCGGTGGAAGCCATTATTTCTTGCGAGAAAGGCCCCTTGCCCATCCTGTTATAAGCTTGCACAGACAAGATGTATTTGGTGAACTTCTTTAGTTTGGGCAGTTTGAAGTTCAGGCCGATGCTAGCACCCTTGCTCGTTTCGATTGAAACGTACTGGTAACTTTCGGACGAATTGTAAGCCTTGTAGCCAATGTAGTATCCCAAAATGTCTCCGTTAGATTGCTCAGGATGTGGGGGCTGCATATAAATCGAATATACTATACAGTAGCCCATGCTTCAAGTGTGCACAATGTCCTGTATATTCCAACCTTACTTGTTTAGGAAACCAGAATAACACCTGTTCTATCTTCCGTAAATTATAAGTTTACAGTATTTATTATAAACGAACCCAACTCACTCAAAATGCAATTTCGTAATGTAGCTGCCCCTAAAATAGGGCAATCACTGCCATCCTACGACACGTTAGGAGAAATATGCAAAGTGTGAAAAATTTACTTAAAATTTTTTAGGACATGTGTTTCTTCTGGTTACCGAATTCTAATATTCAACGCCAGTTTAAGTTAGCATCGTTTCTCACCTTCCACGTCAATATAATGGAGTCTGGTCCTAATGGTTTAGCACTTAAAGCGAGTGGTGGTCCGGTTGGAGCTAAAGGACCATAGAAATGGACTTGTTAATTTGTTAATTTTTAGGCATGCACGCAGCATATATATATCTGAACTCATGTTAATTCAATAACCTTCTTCAGCAGTTGTGATTCCCACCCCATTACTAGGCTGACTAAGACCAACGTTATTTCTGGCCAAAACCCTGAAGCTGTAGGGGGTGCCAGGCAGGAGGCCTCTTACAATGGCCGAGGTGTTTCTTCCAGACACAGTCACGTTGGGAAGCTGCGCCATCCATTCATCTTTGAAAATAAAGCAATTTCGTTTTAAGAGCATTCAGGTTTATGATGCTGGAATAAAAACCGTTGATGTTACCAGCGGCTCGTTTATACTGCACGATGTATTCGGTTATCACGCTGCCGCCATTGTAGGGCTGGACCCAGGACATGGTCACAATACGCCCACCGTGGTCCACTATTTTTACATTGTCCGGCATGTCCGGGGGTTCTTCGAAGACAAATGGAGACAATTGAAATCGAGGGAAACTCTTTGAAACTAAAACGCAGAATGACAGGACGGATGAAAGGACATTCAGCGAGCCTAACCTTTAATGACAAGCTGAATAAGGCTTTCATCCCTCCCGTAGGAGTTCCAAGTGGAACAATAATAGGAGCCTTCATCCTGCCTTTCCACACTTGAGATGGTCAGTTCGGACATGAGACCATGGGGAAGTGAACGGTCAGTCTTTGTCAGCCTAGAAAAAGCAGGGAAACAGGTTAATGGCCCAACAAAGAAAGATGACAGCCTTGATGAAGCACTGGCTAGTCTTATTACTCAGACTTTGAGTGCAAGTTGGTAGGCTACTCCCTAAGGGGTGTATGAATGTGTTGAACGATCACTTTTCCGAATTGTTTTAGTAGCATTGATTCAAACGTGCTCAAGTAATTCATTGCATCAATAATAATTCGCTCATTATGTGAATCAAGTGATAATTCATTCAACACAAGTAATGAAACAATACCTGAGTAATTTAATAACAGAACCCTATGATGAATGGAATTAGCAATTGTGAAAGCCCATTTCAGGGTGTTGTAACATACAGAAGTGTGCACATACTATATTTGTACGTTACAAACTTTTATAAAATACCTTGAAATGAGCTGTCACACTTTTCAAATATGGTCGTGGATAGCAGATGCGCCATGCTTCATGGTATGTCATTATTAAGCAAATCAGGCATTGTTTTTTCAGTATTTAATCGAGCTATTTGTTAAGCGTGCAGTATATTCTTATAAGCCCACCAAAGATAGTCTGAATTTAGCGTCTATATGACAGGATTACATTTCTTTTGTGTTTATTTCTTTTCTGGAGATGACAATCTCATTTTCCAACTGTCATGGAAATCTGATTTCCTTTTCATAGATCAGGGGCACGTAAAATATGAGATTAACCTAGCGATACAATGGAGCATAGCAGATCAATGCAGAATATAAGCCTACGTGCTATCAAGTTTCAAAGGCAAAGGAGGGAGTAGGAGTTTTAATAATACAGTATGTGCATAAGACATCGCTGCAGAAGCATATTGCTGTTTGTTCGACTTCTTATTACTTTTTTTTTGCGAACCCGCCTATTCATTGGTTACTTTGCATGTTCTCATTGAAAGGATAAATTGAAAAGAAAACTAAGAATTTGCCTTGATATTCAATAGGTAAATTTGATGAAAGGAATAAAAGGCTCAAATTATTTGCCATCCATGTTTTCGTTAATTTCAGTTTCTGTTGATAGTTGGCAATAAAAGACCTCGTGAAAAATTAGTTCAATTCAACTCTGATCTAAAAGACCATCATTACATTATTACGTGTTGAAACATCTTCATAAGCCGTTTGTTGATTCAATGATGCAATTTAGAAAAAGGAATTTTCAAAACGTAGAGGCATTCTGAGAAATTCTAAATGTTTAAAAAAGCAGCTGATAAAATACCTGCTATTAGAGTCCGTATTTAGGGGGATGCTATTTTTCATCCAAGATACAAATATCGGGGAATCTCCTCTTGCTTCACATTGTAGGGTCAACCGTTCGTACTTCTTGGCCGTCGCGTTTTGGTATTTGACATCAAAGTAAGCTGACGCTAAAAACCAGCATCTTTATATGAATTCTTATATGAAACTAATGAGATACGAGCGTGATAGCATGAGCACAAACGGCCTACCATGCACTCTCAGATTGATTACTTTGCTGAGTCCAGTTCCAATGCCATTGCTAGCTTCGCACAGGTAATGCCCTTCATCATCATCTGTGGCTCCCGTAATGGTCAGCGAGCCATTCGTGCGAATGACCACTCTATAACTGCCCATAGCAGCGTCTTTGTATTCTCCAGTATGTCTGCCTAGGAATGGACAACGTGTGATGAAATCGTTCAAACTTAATTACGAAATCAATAATTCATACGGAGGAGTTGAGGCCATCGCTAACGGGTGCTTGCTTTTTATTAGTGGTTTGTCAGACCAGGAAGCTTGACAAACCTAATGCTTTTTTCCAAGTAATCTCGGGCTTTGGATATCCATCTGCTGCACAGTCGATGCTAACATTGCCTCCAGAAATAGTGGAAGTATCCGAAGGCTGAAGGAGCCATTTAGGTGGAACTGGAAAAAAATACATTTAGAAGGGCTCATTGTAAATATTGACACAGTGAGCTACAAGCAATAGGTCAGGAACCGTTGGTAGAATAGTTCATAAATTAGAAATTACTGCATTTAAAAATTCTCACAGAAATCAAATGTGCAAATACAGTACATTCTGCACCTATTCTGACAAAAGATTGAAGTTAATCGATATCATCTCAGTCAACTTTTGTAAAAACAAAACAAAAAAACCCAGTAATTTTAACTTGTCAAAATAAAATCTGGATGCTTTAGCTGAAATTAAAATTACGATTACCTTCAATAGTTATTTTCGTGGTAAGGTTTGTGACGCCTCCCGAGTTCGTAGCAATGCAAGTGTAGTTTCCGTTATGCTTGGTGGAAATGCTCAAGAATGTCAGAACACTCGAAAACTCGTCTTCCTTTCGAAGTTGCACGCTTAAATCAGAGGCCAAATCTTTGCCATTTTTTAACCACGATATAGTAAGTGGAAGATCTCCTTGACTGACAACGCACTGGAGACGTGCTCTGGCACCAACTCTGAACACCAGAGCTTGAGAAAAAGACATGGGATCGATGACTGGTGGCACTAAGAAATAAGCACTCGTTAGAACATCAACCAGCCAGTTTCAGGAAAGATTATAAATGTGCGTTCTAGCTAAAGGAAGTACGTGACTGACTGAATCAGTTAAGTATTTGGATTGACGAGGAGTTAGGGAGATTTACCAACGTCTAACTTACCAGTGACTTTAACTGCAACATTTTGATTGGCAACGTCTCCTCTGTCATTTTTAGCAATGCAAATGTATTTTCCCCCGTCTTGATTTCTGTCCACATTTTGAATGAATAGCGTACCATTGGAGAACACAATCTGCCTTCTGTCCATGGGAAGGGTATTGCCATCTAAGCATTAGAAAATTAATAACAACTATTAATTAATTCATATTCGAAACGAGCCCAATACAGAAAAGAAGAGTATCTTAAAATTTAGCGAATCTTCAAATTTAACGAAGCCGATTCAAAGCAGTTTAAACAACCCTGTTTATTTAATTTCTATACTTTTGGAATATTTTCTGTAAAACACCTCCAAGCTTAGCGCCATCAAGGATGCTTTTTGAGAAACAATTTTACTTTGGCCTAGCTGTGCAGGTGGCCAAACAAAGTTGAAAATTGGTGGTTTAGGCAATTCATCTATGGGCGTATTAACCGAAGACGAATTTCTAAACGCTTAGCAATAAAGCGATTGCACGACTTTGAAATTCATGAAAAAGGGTCGTAACCAGAGATGTCCTCGGGTGTAATTCCTCCCTGGCGACTAATAAACTCTGGTAGGTAGGCAAATGCAGGAGATTTTAGCAGTTCTTAGTCGGCCATGCACTACCAACGAAATAGCGGTTAGCGAAAAAATCAGTTACGAAACGAACAAATCGAAGAAAATAATCGAAAAGGGACCCAACATAGGGGTCCTTTGAGGCCCACGGCGTAGACAAGATATGCTGGATACATCTTAAACGTGAAAACTTTTATCTTTCTTATTCCGGCTTCGCCCATGAATATTTCAGAGGGGCATGCGCACGAATATGGATTCATCATTTTACAGCCTTGTTACATCTAAACGGGAAGTGTACTGCTCAGACGTGACTTAAGAGGCCAAATTGCCCTCGTGCTTTTATGGCATTTTCTGTTTTAATTTTGGTAAACGCAGCGAAAGTATTACTACGTCGTCAGAATTTTTAAAGAAAAGTTGGCTTTCGTTAAACTGACATTAAAGCGGACCATTCAAGTGCTGGAGGGGGGTTAACGTTTATGGAAACCTTTATCTAACAAGATTGTGGTGGTGACAGGCAGTGGGTTGTCACTTAAAATGCTTAACACCAGGATCCTGAGATTTTGTTGAGAGATATTCTTAGGTTTCTGACCTGCTGCAAATGTCCAAATATGCACACAGACTCAGTATTTGTATTTCAAACCCACCTCCATGTTCTAGATTCCGACTAACTTATTTTGACCTTAAAACTTTATTTTTTTTAGGTGAATTTCTAAAATTGTCATCATCTTAAGGGAGAAAAGCCAGATGATGTACGTCCTCTTAACTGATCGACCACCAAGCAATCACTGCAAGCCAATGAGCTAATAGGGTAAGCTTACTTTTTAACTTTTAGGAGCAAATGATCAGAGAAGTTATTTCTGGATGAATCCATGATAAGTTTATTGGTTTATCTATCAGAATAGTGTTACAGATTCCTTCAATTTCAAAACATTGCAATTGAAAGTTAACTTAAGGGTAGATAACCTAGAGTTAACCTATCCTCAAGGTAACCCATATGGCATAGCGCAATGTCCATGGTTTACTGCTAATGTTATGTGATGCAGTGTTTTTCCTTAGTTAACAGGTTACCTTTTGTTTTGCTTAACTTTTGTTGATGCAAACGGCGCCCAAGATGGCAGTTAACGATGCTGCAATTTCTTATCTTGTAATGGTGAATGCACTGTTTATATGTATTTGCTTTAATAACAGTGTAGTTGCAAAACGGCTACTGTCTGCTGCAAATTCTCCGTGAAATGCATTTCACGAATCTTTGCGAACTCACGTCATGATTCATAGATTTTCATAATCTAGCAGTTACTGCGCTAATTCGACAAGATTAATAACAGGTCACTGTAAACATCAGCGCAAATAAAGAATAGCTCGCTAAATGTGAAACGGTGGTGGAACTGCCAGATTTCTGCGTGGAAATTGTCTCGAAAGCTTTAATATGCAAATTTCCTGCGTATCCTATTCCCTTTCTGTTTTTCTCGCACTAACGTGACGAAAAAGCTCGAATTACGCAAAAGGCCACATGATTAATAGTCGTTGATCATAATGCGAGACAGAAACGCGTGTGTTGTTCGTATTAATTTCCGTTTACCGCATTTGCGAGACAGTTTTTGTACCACTGGGTTGTGCTTATGTTTAGAAAATCAAATTTATTATCGCTCCGACAGAAAATAAATTAAAGGCGACGTGTCGTACATAAACGCATCATTTACATGGTCCATGTCGGAAAAAAATGGCATGCAGATGACGACATTCACACATCGACAATATTTACGGATATGGAAAATCACTGTCCCAAGAAACCAAACTAGGGTATTACCTTTTTCCCAGCTTAATGACGAAATGGGATAGCCAGCTGCCCGGCAAGGAAGAAACAAATTAGCCCCTGCAACGGCTGACACTTCGGGCATTGGTCGAATGAAGGGCGAACCTACCAAAATAAATGCAAATGTGAAATGAGCACTACTCTACTGACTACCCAAGACACACGAGCATTCTTGAGCAATGCAAATACAGTGTAAGAGCGTATATGTATTTGCTTCGTTAGGTTAACAAGTGTCATCAAGATGACTCACTGGCTACAGGCAACAATTGCAAAAACTTTTAAATACTGTAGCAATAACATTTTTATCATGTCCATATTTTATCCACTCAATGCAGTTGATAACATTGAAAGACACACCATTGCGTGAAGACATTGTGCCGTATGTCTCAAATGCCTTTCATCCTATGAAATGAAAGTTGCTTCATGACGTTTTTTTTTCTATGGTCGGTCGTCGTGGGGGGATTCGTACTTAATGTAACTCTGATTGCATGTATTGTATATGGATAGTTTGTTTAAAGAATACTTGTTTTCTTTCATAGTGTATTTTTGATTCGAATTTGTAAAACCCAATTAAATGCAAAACAGTCTTTCAAAACAAAAGTTTCGCATGTCTAAAATTGGCAAAGTTGAAATAATCTGTTACTTTTAAAAAAATTCTTAAAAAATCATCTATTTAGATGCCTTTGATTAGAATATGTCAAATCAAGTAATTAATTAGAAACATAACTTGGACAACGAGAGTTTTTATTTGTTTGTTGGAAATGTTATTAAAATTCGAATTCAAATGGCATAATTAACGCTAATTAACACTATAAATTTGGTGATAGGTGTTGCAATTTTTAGAATGCAGAATTCTATTAGATTAGTGTGGGTTAGAAATCTCAAGGAAGTCAAATGTTGAGACAATTTGATTATCTGCGTCATAATGTTTTAATAATACATGTACATGTACATCTTAAATCATATTGTATTTTGACAACAAATTCACCGTGTATGTAATTAATTTAATTGAAAATGTGCTTACAAGTACTATTTTTCACCAAAATTAAAATGGATAATTGCATTCCCCCAACTCCTCCCAAGTGCAAAAAAATATATATTCGACTTCAGAGGCACGAGTTTTAAAAATGGCACATGGCGTGAACAGGGATAGGGGGCGCGTTTGACAACCTTTATTGTCCAGGGCTTTAAGTGTCTGTCCATTTTCATCATTATCGAAATCCCTCGCGCAGCGTATGAAATGTATGTAATTTGGAAAATGTGTAAGGTCAGAAACCCTAACTTTGCATTAGCCTCGGGAATGCATCACGAAATTGGCAGTTGGCTTGAATTCATGGCTAGGCCAAGCACGCACATGGACCTGGTTTATTATCATTCTGGATGCAGCATTAATTTCCGGTTTTCCGTATATCTAATCCTCTATCAAACACCATTACTGATGTATCACTTCAGACGTGCCCATTATACCCAAACAGCCCTGAAAATCATTTGGACAGACCAGGTTCATACGGTAGATTTGCGCAGTTTAAACACCAACGTACATTTTTCCAATATTGGACATCAACAATTTAATGCAGATTGCAGACTACTGATTATCTGGTAAATGTAGATGTTGCCATCTTGTTTATTCACTAGAACACTTAAGCATTGACGAGATGCACACAGAAACTTGTTACATTTGTATGTACATTGGATATCTAATGTCGAAATTAAAAATACGATTCGACAAATAATGTAAAACTGTATAAACTTATGTAATACATGTTTGTTTATAAGTTTATAGGTGTTTCAACTTATAAACTTATATAAGGCGCAATGCAGGTTAGCAGTTGGGACTTGCCCAACATTAGTCAAACTTCATTAGGATGATAAAAAACTAAAAGCTGACATGGCAGTATAAAACCACCGACGAAACTTGCATTAGGCCCGAAAATCTATTAATTTAATATTAACAGATGCCATGAAGTCCGCAAAAAATTAAAAATGTCTTCGTGATTTTAAAACATTTGCCACGAAAGATCAAGATGAGAAACTTTAGGTGCAACGTGTCGCCCTAGCGGGAAGCTGCTTCCTACGTTCAAAGTGAAAATCGATAAAATCCTCATGCAGCATGCTTTTGTTTCACACTCGATGATTGTATATTCCACCATAAAAAACGTTAATTAATCTTTGCTGCACCCGTTAACTAATGGTTTACTGAAGACGAAACTGTTCATTAAGTATCGTAATGGGGTTCGGAGACGTGTACCAGAGCCATTAAGACCATTGAAGACGAATTGCTTTCTTTTAACACTTCCAGGGCATGTTCGGTTATGGCCCATGAAAACCTACTCGAATTTCGCCTAACGATATGCTGAATTGCAGTGAAAAACAAGTTAACAACATCTTGAACTTGTGGGTTGCTGATATCTTTACATTTCAAACTCAAAAAAACTCATATTGCGTTATTTTTGCTATCGTAAAATTTAGTCTAAAACTAAATTTACATGTATGTCAATCATATCAGTGACGTAATTTGCTGGTCCAATCGCCAAAATATTATGCCAGGGATGAATGTTAGGTGGTCTTCAATAAGAAAGCAAGTGGCTTATGTTCTATATCAAAATTGGAATCCCATATGGAAACTTATCTGTGCAAAACAGGTATGACAGATTAATTCTGAAATGAAATTCATGGAAACGTCAGCGTGACCTCAACTATCAAAGGAAAGCGTGAGAAATGTGTTCTTCCAAATAACGCCATAACTTTGCATTATAAACTTCGGCTCGTAACCAATAGTCTAAAGCTGAAGGAAAAATCGAAGAGACGTTCGTAAAAATAAGGCTTTATGTCTCTTAAAACGCTGGATTGCCAACAGCTGACCACACGATGACAGAGATGATGAAATATTATGTTTAATACCGCTTGTGGTGTGACCAACTATTAAAACTACAAGTAGCAGCGAGCCATTGCGATATATTTTTACGAAATCAAGGTATAGATGTCTGATATCTAGCGTCATGATAGAATTCAGCCCTGCCTTCGCATTTTCTCAAATCATCTGGCAAAATGTTTGCAAATAATAGCTGTAATCACTTCGATTTCTGAGATCTAGATATTATGTTGCCGATATATAAATGTGTCTATTTCCTCGTGATACTTTAATGTATCACGCATTAAAGCTAGTGGCTGATTATGGTTTATAATGAAAGTGATTCAAAATTGTGAAATAGGGTTTTGTTTGGGGATTTCTAGGACTGACACTGGTACAAATTTAAGTTAGATAATATACTTACTCACCAAAAATGTCGATTCTGGCTGCATGCTCCACTTGTCCAGCTCTGTTAAACGCGATGCACTTGTATTCACCCCCATCCCTCGCAGATGTTACACTCAGATTGAGCGAGCTGATTCTTAGTCCTTCATTATCTATGGCATTGTTGAGCTGGACGTAACCCGCACTGTGAATAGCTGTGTCATCCACAGTCCACTTAATATCCGGTACGGGGTTACCAGAGGCCGAACACTGCAAGGCAAAAGCTGAGCCGGGATGAAGGACTCGACCCTCGAAAACGTAGTGCAACATGGGACCCACATCTAAGAGAGAAATAATCCCACATTAAAAATAAGGTCATCAGATTGCATCTATTGCATTTTTATAACGTTAGCAAAAACCGACTGTAACAGTTCGAAAAGGACAAATCCTGCATATTTGCCATCGTGAAATAGACAACAATATAAAACACTGAGTCAGTTTTATCAAACCAAATAAAATGTGACAATGCCAAAGTTACGTTTTACCACTGCAAAACTATGCCCATAATGAAAATGATTGAGTGAGAAGTGATTGATGTAATGCATCCGTAATGCTGAACGTTGAATGTGGTGAGAAATGTCTATTGCATAAACTGTTGTATTTCAAATTAGGCCTTTGGTTAAAGACTGAATTGAATTGAGTGAACGCTGTCTTATCAGCTGCAAAACTACTTGTTGTATAGAATAAAAAATAACAAAAAATGGCTAGTGCTTTAGGAAAAAAACCTATCATTGAATAACCATTATCTTTCAAGACCAACCTACATGATTAATTCATCAATATCGGCAAAAAATCCATTTTCCTACATCAGACATTTATCAAATATTAACATATAGTGTAGACTTAACACGCTATCGTCGGCGACGTCTGCTAAGAAATCCATGTGTTTATGCGCGTTCCGTTTGCTGCGAGATACATTCGGTATACTCTATGTATTTCAATTGAAATGCCATAATTTATAGCAAGCGTCGTCGAATTTATACATTAGCTGATAAAGTCAGTGTGCTTTTCAAATATGAGTCTATCGCTCACTTCTTCGAAATCTAGTTTTTCTGCCGAAGAAAGCGAATGCATTCCAGGCTTGAAATCGAAGAAATAAATCAATAATTTTAACTTTTTGCACAAAACCGCAGAAAACGGACAAGTGTGAACCAAATCAAAAATTTATATATATATGAAGACGTCGATACAAGAGCGGATATAGTGAAGGAGAAAATGAGTTCTTTCTGGAACGTACTCCCTAAGAATGATTTTCAAAAGAATGTCTGCGAGATAAACTAGCATTAAGGTGTGCCAGGAGTATAAAGGCGCTCTTGCTGTACCATTGTCTGATTGAAAGTCAAAGTCTGAGCCGAATTTTTTTAAATTTGTAATCTAAGCAATATGCTTCAAGCGACGTGAGCCGAAAACTCCTCAACTTAATTAAAATGTACAATTGAAGAAATGAAAGGATTTACTGCCTGGCAGTTCTAATGGATAAATAAGGCTTATTTGAAAATAATTGTGTTCTAAAGATAATAAAGTTACGATAATGTCACAGGACTAGAACACTGGCAACGGGAACCACGAATACCAGATAAACGTGCATTTCTAATAAAGAAGTATTAAAATGTGAATTAAGTTTACTTATTACCTGTCCAATGAATTTTCATTAACTACTTGAGAAATAAAGCTAATACATTTTTCCATGTTATTTTCCTGCTACGTTCAGTATATCCTGAATTAATTAAAGTTCTAAAGTCCAGTCAAAAATTAGTGACATATTGTGATAATTACTTGGTCATCAATCTATGTTAATTTGTCTCAAAATGATAATTAGTATTGCTGCTTCGAATGTGCACAAAATATGTTGATTTAAACAGTTTAACATGCAGGAGTTGACACCTGTAAAATCTGTCGCAATATCTTTTTATCTTTGCGCTTTTTTGTTTTTGGTCAGCATCTTTTTTGTTTTTGCGCTTAGTCCAACTTATAGGCTAGTAGCCTAGCTTTAGTTAATTAACTATAAACATACATACCGCAATTTTTTTACTTAGCTGCCCCTCAAAAGGCGGCAATCACTGCAAGCCTTCGAGCTATTGTGAAGAGCCCACGCTCAAGAATGTCTGTTTTTTCGAATTTTTTTATAGTTCGATTCAATGTGCATAGTGTTCCAATGTCTCGAATATATGCCCTAGGTTAATTTGTTTTCGAGCACCGTTCGCTGCTCTTTCGTCTGCACCTGAATTGTATTGATTCCCCAGCCGTTACTAGCCCTAGACGTGAAAAAAGGAAAATCTAATTGCATCGACGTATTTATCCAAAATTATATTATGCAATGCTTAGAAATTGGCATTTGCAAAAAACAAACAGTCGTAGATGTTTTCCTTCGAATTTTAATGTTTCTTCGGAAACACCAGTGCAAATGCGGCGGAATGGCAAATAAAGTTAAGCGCGGGTGAACAACTAGAGGCAAAACAATTTCTCCTTATTTATTAGATTGGCTGGCGCTCTAACGCAATTTGTTTATGGACGTTCCTCGACGTTTTACGGCAATTTTTGTGTAAATGACATTGTTAAACATGTTGCCCTGTGCAGCCCCGGTAAAACTGCAGTTTTTTTATTGAGGCAACAATGGAATTTAATCTCGTAAATTTGCTGCATTATGCCAAACTGGTGCATGACTCTAGAAATTCATGAGTATGCGTATAGGAATTGCTTGAAACAAATAATAGTTGCCAGGTCCAAAACTTAGATCGTACTGCTGCACATGACCTGACAACACAATTAACAACACTTGATAATTGTCAAACATGGCACTTGATGTCAAAGGTTTGAACAATAAAGCACAGATGAGGTGCAGAATGAGTAAAGATCATGTATCGTTGATTAACCTACCGCCCAGTTTTAATTCGGCACTTCCTTGAGCCACGTCATCATTATTTCTGGCAAAACACTGGTACATTCCCCTGTCTTCCCTCTGAACCGTTTCAATCCGAAGAATATATTGAGTTAGAAGTCGCAATCGGTCATTCACTTTCAGCGGATGTCCATCTTTAGTCCAGGTCACTGTTGTAATTGGATAGCCATTTACGACACAGTTTAACGTCGTTGATTTGCCGACGTCCAAGGAAACCTCAGAGGGTTCAATGTTTACTGACAGTGGTGCTTAAAAAGAGAAATCACACCAAAAAATCAGGGTAGAATAACAGTGGACACAAAAGTGTTTGTAATGGGCAGTCATTCCTTATTAGCCTCATTTAAAAATAGGTGTCACGGTAATGGGCAGACGAATACCTCGTTAAATTGTAACACCAGAACCATTTAATGAGGGACAGCGTTGCCAGCTTGCACAGCATGCAGCTGAGACAGTTTTAATGAAATAGGAAAGCAAAAGTTTTGGAGATGTGCAGTTTTGACACAAACCTTTGCAAAAAAATAATTTGGAATAATTTGGCATTAAAAGACCAAATTGTTTTAATGGAACTTAAAGTTGACAGTATTTGTAAGTATGAACAAATTTAATGGTATGGCGTACTACTTTCACTAGAAATAAGCTTATTAATATGTTGAATGTATGAGTGACATACGTTACATGCACAAGTGACAAGTTTGAGCTTCTATAATAAACATAATCAACATTATTGTTTGCGCCATGTATTTGTACTTTTATGTAAACATAGATTGCTCAGCGAAACCTTTCACCAAAAATGCGAACTAATTTTCACTTCTTCAAGCAGTAGGTTGAGAAATGACGAGTCACATTCGCTTCCCATTAATTATGAGCAATTATGGTAATTTGCATCAGCACTTTATTAAATTAAATTGCCGACGTAATTGAGTTTACCTGTAACTTTCAAGACTGTCTCAGATTTCTCTTCCCCTATATTATTCGTGGCCACGCACAGATACGTGCCGCTGTCAGTGGTTTGCACATTATCAATTATTAATATTCCGTAGATGTGTTTGAATCTCTTGCCCATTTGAATTGGGCGGCTTTCTCTGCCTCCATCTTTTACCCATCTGGAAATATACAGTTAATGCGATCACCATGGCGTTGTTATTGAAGGAAGGCATGGATGCAAACCGTGAACAATAAATGTGAAAATCATTTTCTTGAACATTTATCATCCGATGTTTTACAGATTTTTAATGTCAAGCTTAATTCGCTGTGACATGCAATCCAGCAAATACTAGTTTTCGTACTATAAGCTAGAAACCAACCAAGTGGCCTTCAAAACTACAAATACACTCCTATTAAAAAACAGCATAATAAATAATAAAAAAATCATTGACAAGTGGTAAAAGCTCATGCCTGTTTAGTTAATTGAAAGGCACATATTATAAGGACGGGCCAGTTGTCATGCTCATTCAGAAGAATTCTGCATTGCACTATTTTCATGTTATCAATACAATGCAAACATTTAAAGTAAACAGTTTTTACAAGTTTAAAAATCTAATTAAATGCAGATATATGTCTGATATAAAAAGTCAACCTAACTCGTCTTTTGATTTACAATTATTTTTATGCGCAAACTATGCGCATGTTCTTCAAGTTAAAGACCTCATATTTAATTATTGAAATTCCTCTCTAGGCAATCACATAATGTTTGTATAAAAGCTTCAAAACCTAATAGTTGGGGACAATCCGGCTTAGAGGCACGTACATCATTAATTTAATAAGGTATACTATTGTATTTGTACATGTTCATTCAAATGCGTATTTGGCCAGACAGAAGGTCTTGGTTTTCGTACTTTTATTTTAATCTACTGCAGAGTACTGATAATTAGTTTATACAATTATTGGCCAAGTTAATGTTTCCCAGATAGCCAATGGCAACGACGGTATCTCGTATTATTCTAATTAAACATTTGCTTGTCTAATTAGCTGAGTTTAAAGCGTGTTCAAGAAATGATGATTATTTAAAAAGTAGTGTTGAAATCCTGAATTTGAATGGATCGATTTTAATGACAATGTAATATAAAAATAATAAGCAATAGAACATTGAACAAGTGTTCAAAGACAAAATTAAATGCGCTTCAGAAATGATTAAATTATACATTTAATGGTGTCAGGCAAAATTTGGGTTAATATGGAAAAATCTGTTGTAAAATTTTAATGAGTTGAGCCTCAATCCGATTTAACAGAATTACGAGAATGCACTGTAGATACTATAACCGTATTTTTTAAAATTAATATTTCAAAAGGAGGTATCATCTTATCGATTTCTATGGTTCGGAAGAATGCTGATGTTATAAAGGCGATGTCTTGTAAAAGCTGTCAGTCTTGATCCTCTTTAATCTTTTGTACAAAGTCCAATTTTATTTTCATCTGGGAAAACTGTGTACATGTGGGTATACATTATTTAAATTACATTGTGAACTTCCACTGTTCTCTTGGGTGCAGCTTCTAAAGAAGTTCTATTTATGAAGATGAATTTCGAGACAACTGGATTACATATACATGCGCATGTAATATTTATGATTTAGGGTCAGTGAATACTGACTTCATCTCGAGATAATAAAACTATATATAGACATTTTGAATAATGATAACCAAGTTATGTAAAAATTGTTAAAAGAGTTTTATTTGCATTGCAATGAAGTTTGTATAACAGGTACCTCGCGGCAGCTCTTGAGTACTAAACGTTAATGGCATAATATACATGTACGTGTGATACAAAAATTACTCAAAGTTTTCGTTTGCTTTAAAACGTTTCCTTAATGTTAATCCTTAATGTTAACCAATGTAACCTGTTAGAAAGTCTAGCGACTGGGCTACGTTTGGATACACTTGTAATTTATGAAAGAGGTCCACGTGTCATGAAGAAATACCGGATTGTCTGGGAAGTCTTCCTTACATAACTTATATGTCTAGGCTGCTCTAGTACGAGACCGTCATCGCAATTTTCTTCTTCTTGATATATTAATAGAGATTAATGTCAAAAATGTGTCTAGCAATTTTTAAGTTAAAACTCGAATTAAGGAAGGATTTGTCAACTATTTTTAGAACTTCGAAAACTGAGAATTAGCAGAAATTAGAACCAAGAAGATCAGTAAGGCACTTTCTAACGAATAGCATTATTTTTAATGAACACGTGATTTACCTGAACGAGGGTGTCGGATGTCCCTGAGCAGCACAAGGCATTTCAACAGTCCTTCCTTGCTGACTTTGAATTACCGGGATGTTATCGGTTATTCTGGGTGGGACACTGCTTTTCGGGTCTGCAGATAAAAAGATATAATAGCTGATTAAATTATGTTGCTAAATCAATCCTGAAAGGAAGAGAAAATAAAAAATTGCGAACTTAACACTCTAGCAATGAATCTAAAGAGAAGGTTGAAAAGGTCTCAGGAATATCAGAGAAACAAGCAATAAAAAGACGGCGAAAGTGGTCATCAAGATTCGAGTAAAAAATGCCGGAGATTACGGTTATTTAAGAAAATCAATACCAATTTGGTCAACACTATATGGATGGCAGAAAAAAACTGTTCCAGCCTTTCACTTCTGCAAAAAAAAACCATTGAAGGTTTTTGGCAGCTGCTTACCAAATACATTAGGGTCTTCTTTCACAATTTAATACGGCGCTGCTATTGATAAAATGAACCAATTGAATACGATTTGTAATTCAGAATTTACCTTTCCAGTGACTGAAAAACGGTGTAGGGAAAATAAATATGTTTGTGTGCGTCAATGACTGATTTAGAGTTGTGAAAGTCGTATGTGTTGAATACTGAATTTTGAAGTACGTTTCGTAAAACAGCGTTACTAGAGTACATTCTTTTCCAAGTTTTGAAAACTCGTAATTCGGAAAGGAACGTATAAAAATTTGATATAACTGCAATACTCCAATCCACTCAAATGCATAAGATGCTCATCAAACGTTTATCAACTAATAATCAAAGCAGCGACTGTATAGACACACCATCGTATAAATTCTAAAATCAGGAACGAGAGGCATACTGTCGCTAAGCAATTTGCGACTAATATCGACTCGCTCTTAAAAATTCATGGCAAGAAAATGAACTTAGATACATGTATATTGAAGGAAAAAATAAATCAAGCATAAATACAGTGTAGGATATCATTTCGAGCGTAATTAGCAATCGCTCGAATTAGCAAAGTCTGGAGCAACTAATATTGCATCGAAGAGTAGTTGGGAGTAAATCAATACCAGGCGACTAAAATTGTGTTGGCATGCTGCTGCTGCGTTAGTAATAGGCCTTCTCAACAAAAAAAGATTTATGAAGTTTATTATTCATATATTCAGTTGACTGCTAGCAGATGTCTATGATGCGATCTTCATTTCAAATTTAAAACGAAGAAACTAGTCTTATAAAAGCCATTGTCCTCAAATCTGTTCCCCAAAGAGTAGTTATGCAAAAATGAAGAAAATTGATCCTGTGCAGGTATATGCAAGGTCATAGCAAATATTTAAATATATTCTGAAGAGCAATTTTCCCTTTTAATAAATGTAGAATTACTATAATATTAAGATTATGGATTGTTATGTAAAACAATCAGCCACAAACTACACTGTAGCGCTTGTAATCGCATATCAAGAGTAAGCAGTATGTACAGTATACGAGCGCATAATGTAATTCCTTCATAATTGATATTGAGGATAGGAAATTGGTTTAACCATGCAGGTTATACCAAAAATTCACAATCAATGACTTAAACGTATTTGCATTATACAGAATAGTATCCCTAATGGAGAATATAACGCTTTAATGAAAGCTTTGAGATATAATTGGCTAAAATATATGATGGTCGAGAATGGTAAATTTGCCAAGTTATACTCGCGAAACTCAATTTCTTTTAACATCAATCCACTCACACTGTATACTTTTCAAAAACGCGCCTGCTCATTGCCTTTCGAAAAATAAATTGTAGTCTTAATTAAAAAATAGTATGCAATGACATAATTGACTTTCTTGTAACTTATAAACCCACATGCGCAGCTACCGAGTAAGGTGATATTTTCCCCTCAATTTGGCAACACAATTTCGCCTTAATCCTAATTACTACAACGCGTTCCTGGAATGAATACTCCTGCTTGCATTATACGAATAATTAATGGCGCGTGTGTAACGTGCAAATTATTAGCCATGGAACGCTAAAATGCAATCTTGTAAAATAATTTAACGAAGACTAACCCACCAGCACGCTCTGCTTCGGCGTGAATTCTTGAATGTTGCATATGGCTATTATTCAAAAAGTCTGAAAAAGTAATATTTAAACCTGAAAAGTCAGGGAATTTTATGTGATCTTTTATTAAACAACGTCGTTTAGTACGTAATTGTAAAATGATCACTTTTTTATTGTTGCATGTCGCTAATGAAGTTTGCTTAATTATTAGTATTTTACTGCTTATCCTGTATTTTATTTTGCCTTTATTTTTCCTTTCTTTTTTGGTATAAAATCTTTGGACTTGCGTGGCACGTCATTCTTATGTATTTCATCCTATTATGCTTATTTATTTTGTTGCTGCAAATTCACATTCTGTATATTTCAATTTAATTCCATTGTTCATTTCTGCTGTAACGTGTGTTATTGGGTAAATCAATCCCCACCACATGACACCTTAGGTGTTGACTGCGGGTGGGTGTTAAATTGAATTGAATGAATTGAATTGAATCAGTTAAGCCCCTCATTCATCTGGTGGGTGACATGGAATTTGCAAGGGGTCTAGTCGCTATGACACCCCTAGAGGACACTATGTGGCATTAACACCCTTGCTGACTATCAGCACTTCTCTCATGTTCCAAATGAGTGAATTGGGCACTCGGTTGCATTAATTCGAATGGAAGAAAGTCTTTTAAAGCGCCGATTTGCAGCCAACAAATCGGTCTGCTGGTCGTATAATTTCAATCACTTTTAAGGGTGACCCACAGGGAGAACTTACCTGAAATAATAATTCGGGCTGCTGAACTAAGTCTCTGCTCCCCGGAGAGCTTGTGGATGGTCTTGCAGCGATAAGTCTCCGAAGTGTCGGAATTCTCCACTTGGTAGATGTAAAGGTCTCCAGACGACGTTAGGATGTATCGGTTGCCTGGAGAGTGAGAAAAAAAATGCACAGTTAAGGACATTAAAAGCAAACGTGTGTGAGAATCGGAAAAAGAAAAAAATAGAAAGGAAGAAAAGTTGATATTGCAACGAAGTCCCCGGCAAAATTGATCATCTAAAAGTGCTGATCAGCTTTTGCGCTGCCTGGTCGTAAGATTTCTGTCGCAATTGTGGTCAAACCATGAAACGGACCATCTCATCTGGCCACTGTCTCCTGCTATTGGTGCAACGTGCTTAGCATGAAACGAGCGCCATCAGCTACAAAACGGGCCATCAACGTCACACTTACTAGATTTTCATATAGCCCCATAATGGAGATAAGAGCAATGAGATGACAATTTTATTAACTTTTTTACAGTTATGGGAGCCTTAGCCAGGAAGCACGTATGCGATGAAAACGTGCGCACCCCAGCTCGAGGGCTGGGGGTGCATCAGATTTAACCTTAATTTGATAAGTTCAAATTCAGAACGCACTGGGAGACGGCGGTTTTCGAGTAAACACACTTTTTATCCATATCACTTTTGACAACTTGCGCAGCCATCCACAAAGTTTATTGGGAGACTAATATACGTTTTAGGTGGCAATTTCCGGTTTTTTCTCTCATTAAGGCGTCTGCAAATGCCGCATCACACATTCGGGAAAATCATATCACCGGTCTGAATAAAAAATATATGTTGGGGAAATTAACGCGTCTGAACTACGATAATACATGTAGAAAAACACCTAATGTCGCATCGCAACTTCGGAAAAATCATATTACCGGTAAATGCTATGCTAAGAAAATTAATAATCTTTGAGCAGCATGTATGCATGTCTAAAAACGGGAATTGTATCATCAGTTGTTAAAATTTTATACATGACACAAATGGAACCAAATTTGAAATCTTCAGCAGAACCTCTGTAAAATATTTTGGCATAACTCAATAACAAGTAACAGTTAATAATATGCTACTCTTAAAAAATATCAGCAGCTTATGATAGCGAAGAGAATATCGTGAATATTGTAAAAACTACAACGATATATTGCTCTACAAGAATTGCCTGACAGATGGAATAGCTGGGATTATCCAAAGCATTTTTTGAAGCTCATATGCGATCAATAATGCTAAATAGTTTTTTTGAAACTAAAAATCAACATAAACGCATTCAACGTGGTGGCTGCGAAAGTGGCTCGATATTTTTCTGGATATAATACCCACTATTTTCAGCTTATACGCTTTGCATTTCCCATTTACAACCCTCCCTAAACACCGACTTAAAAAATGTTAATTTATCACTGCCTTGCATTGAGTAATTTAGCGGAGTGGCTTCCTGGGAAGAAGTAAGCTGCGACGAAATTAATTGCCCTAATTCCCTCGCAAAAATTTCTGGCAGTTTTAAATTGTAAATTGCTTTCATAAAATGCGTTATTAGAACTTCGAGTAGGCCTATCATGGAATTATGCTAATCATCGAAAGAAAGCCATCATAAATTAAAACTGCATGACTACAAACCGTGTTTAACGCCATTTTCAGTAAGTGGAGTTAACCTGTCTAACTTCCATCCTAAGAATTTTACTGTAGCACTTCAAACACTCTTTGTCTACTAACATCATGACTATTGAATTTATAATTTCATAATTTGAAATTCGGTAAGTGTGTAATTTCATTCCATGAAATATCAAGGTTGGCAGTGATTGCCTGCATGCAGGGGCAGTTAAATTTAACATTACATTATTAGGTTAACATTACATTATTAGGTAAGTTGAATTACTGAACTCGACTGCACAGACAACAAACACAAAAACATATTACAAATTAATATAAAAATTCTTAGTTGCAAGGAACAAGTTTTGTAAAAAGGTTGAAGAACTACTCAACTTTTAAGCTTTTTTTATTTCGTTCAAAGGAAGTGCCAGCACACGAAGTCTACTTCTACTATATTATGTACTGAACCAAATTCATAAAATATTTTAGGATTTCTTCTTCCACATTTCTCCCAACTTCAGTCCTAGCAAATTTTTTTATAATGAGTGGAGGACATTATGACCACCCTGAGTTTTGTGCACATTTGAATATGGTAACTTTCTAAAATTTATTTTTCCACAAGAGGCTAGGACTCGTTCATCCGCTTACCAAGTGAAGTGAAACGCTAAATGTAACACTAACAATTCCCAGACTAGCCGGACTGTGCTATGTTGTTGCTGATATTGTTGCAATTGTAGACGCCAGGGCTTCCATACATGCCTCATGAATTATTGGGTGTCCTATCGGGCGGATATGAATAATCCTCCCCGAGGAGAAATAAAGGCATTTCCATTTCAGTTTTATCGCGTTTGTGAAAGACAGATCCGATATTGTGTATAAAAACATGATAAAGCTGGCGTCTCTCAGGATGGTTCGTAGCATTTCTCTTGACAATGACACGGCCACACTGAAGAGCGAATCAAGTTTATTGAAATCTCACGTTTCGGCTGTAGCATCCTCCCTGGAACATAGATTCAAATTTGCAAAAACGCACGTACCTCCGAGAGGGCTGGAATGAATGATGGTACCCCCACTCTTCATCCATTCAGCCACAGTGACGTAATCCTTGACGAAAGTTGGGATGTTGCACTTGAGCACAGCCGTGTTGCCGACGATGACAAACTCGTCGTACACTTGGACCTCGTAGTATTGCTGCACCACTGCAATGGATTAAAAATTCATGGGCCTCCTTTAGCTTCGTTTGCATTTGATAAATTGCTCGGTGTCACCCACATTTACATGAAAAAATCATTGCTAGCACGCTGCTTTCATTCACGCAGAGATCTGAATTTAGCAGGTTTTTTTGCCAGAGTTGGCACCCTATCCCTTATTTTTCTTTCAGTAGCTTTCACATTTGGCAGTAAATCAAAAGACCCGCTCGGCTAAATCACATCTGCATCATGGAGTGATGTGCATTCGATACCATAACACACTTAAACTTTCGCTAAGTTGCCAAAATGAACTGACACATCGTCGCCGCACGACACAACGATGCCATTTGGACGATCAAATTCCTCTGAAAGAAATTGATGCACAACTTGAACCCATTTCATAAATGCGACGATTTGTTATCATTAATGGGACCCTGGCAGGTGCAATAAATACCGAGTTTTGTTTCCAAATAGGGACTAGATCATCGTGGCAGCCCTCCAAAGTTTTTCATCCATAGAAATACTCCAAGTTGATGAAAGCGTGCACGTTTTGTTAAAAATTCGACCCCTCCCCTAACTATCTAACTACAAGTTGAATAACACCTACACGATTTTTGCATCACTCGCATTTAAATTGCATGCGCTAATAAGTGTTTCCAATACCATAACCGAAATAATATAAACAGGAAAAAGAAACATTATCGATGCAATGTCCAGATTGTATTTTAACATGGAAACTGGCGTGTAATGATGACTTATGAGGTTTGAGAAAATATTTCAGAGCAATGGGATATGTTATTCTGATTTAGTTTTTTGATATCAGAATTGTACAATGATAATAAAACTATTATCGTATATACATGAAGTTTGACAGAGCGATTTTGTATTTTAAGGGGTGACAATAATAACAGGTTACAGCACTAACATTAGTAACACAGTTTACTTGTAATTTACAACATTCGTTATTTCTTGTGATACACAAACTCACAATGTTTTTATGAGTTCAGTTCACTTCAGTCAACTCTGAGACTAAATGTAAGCGTGAATGTTATGTCAATGCTATCCGTGATCTGAAGACAAAATTAACCATTGCCTTTATCACTGTTGATTGGGTCATGCTATGCTAAGTACTGTGCATACATGTTTGTGTAGAAAACAATGCCGATTAGATGCCATCATTGGTGTCATAAGAGGCGCACATATCAAAGCGGACTGAACTCAACAAAAATGTGCATGAATGAGTTTATGCATCATCCAAACCAAGGCATATTTCAGTATGTTAAGCGTTAGAAATACAAAATTTAAGAACAGGCAATACTTGCATTTCTTTTTGAAGCACCATATCAGCGTTTGGCATAATTTAACGATATACCTTTTAATTTCCACAAGAAAATGAATATAGAGTGCCTTCGAATACACGATATTTATACAAAGACTTCATTTTCTTATATTTTGCAAGGCTTGTACAAAAAACGATGATTTCAAAGCTTGCACGCAAATCGATTTTCATCTTTCAAACATCCCCAATGTATTCAGGCACACCGACATCATCAGTATCAAAATAAACGTGTCAATTCGAATAATATGCCCCGCACAAATATTCGTGATATCCGAATGCGATTTTCAGGCAAACATCTTTCCGTTTTCTCCCTTTAATACTCCACGGAAGCTTAAAAGGACAATTTATTACTGGGCCTTCAAACCCCATGCATTGCCTGCACATTTATAATTGTCTTTTATCATCGATATTTAGCACCAACAGCAGTGGGATCAGTGCCAGCATTAATATCTCACGCAATGGAAGCATACGCATGGAAATGCAAATTTGCCTTCTTTGCAAAGTTATTCATCATGGCCAATTTCGGCGATATTTCGGTGCCCAACTTAGGGAGGTACACTGTGGCATTAATTTCTGAAAGAGCCGGATCCGACTGATAATTGCCGCTATGATAACTGCGTCTGGCATAGGCAACTCCACCTACACACCATAACTCAAAAATGGCAGTCGTTCATTGTAGTAAAGGACACACGCCGTGATTAATTGCATTCAAGCCATTCATGGATAAATGCATAATTAATTTATTGCAGCGCCAGATTTCTTGTAGGTAGAACAAATTGGGATCGATTTAAAAACGTGCGTGAATACAACCGGGCGACAAAGCCATAATTTTTGCCCCAAAGTCTGTGTCACAATTGCTGTAAATAATCAGCTTAAATCTGCGGGAAAATTAAGTCTTTTGCACGCAGGGCCTTGCTAAGATCCCTGAAACAACCTTTTAATGGAACGGAGGTACGGCGTGATCCATAACTCAATCCTAATTAATGCCAGATGCATAAAGTAGGAAGATAATTGCGGATATACTGCATCTTTGGAATGGGCTTGAGCTACCATTTATAACTTTTAGCATAAGGGTGTGTTTCACGCTTTCAATGTGTTAAAATGAAAAAATGCTGCTTGCAACTTGCACGTCTGTGGTATAAAAGGACATTTTATAACCGTCCTTTATATTTGGGGGAAAAGGAAAGCCGTTTTCTACACTACAATGCTTGTCGTAACATTTCATGTTTGCTCAAAATAATTAGAAGAAATCATAAAGTCTACGATAGCAATAAGAAAATGTTTGCACATTTGCAATAGAAATGTTGCCAAGCCGAGCAGATTCTCCACATTCTCCCATTTATTAAATAAAAAAAGTAGATACAGCAAGCCTCCAAATATTCCTTTAAGTATAACTACATGTATATAGCAGCTTTAAAAATTAGTGTCAACGATGGACACTGCCTAGTAATAGAATATGAAGTTAGCATTACTAAACGTGTCCATGGCTGTTAAGAAGGTTTGGACATACAATGTACATGTCCCCAATCCAATGTTCACAGAATCTTTAGATTGCAATCCTACTCGTCAAGATGCATCTTCTAGCCACACAACATTACCAGCGTTTTACGTTTTTGTGCTTAACCAAACATAACCAGAACTATCCAAACCTAAATTAATCGAAAAAATATCATTTCTGACTTGGCTGCCCCTTTACAGTCAGGCAATCACTGCCAACCTCTGAGCTTTCAGGGTTGGCATTACTAATTTTCCACGATTGACATAAAGACTAGAGCTGAAATAAAGATTTGTCTTTGAATTGTTAATTGGAATATATAACTGCCAAATAGTTTAGCCCCTTATTTCCTGAAACGTATAACTGTAAAGTCTGTAATATCTTAGTTACTTTCAGGTAACTAAAAGTTTAGAGCTAGTTGTCGACAAAAATGAAATGCGTTTCGGATTTGACAGCTCGGAAAATTTGGCACTAATGTCTGAACTATATTTGCATTAAAGCTAGACCACAACGACGTTTGTGGCAGATATTTGGAATGTTTGTTGTTTGATAATATGACAAGTGGCATTAATAAAGTGACCGAATCCGTATAGTACTGTACAATGCGAGTTGTATAAGTAATTAGAGTAATTTTTGACATTTTCAAACATGTTTGAAAGGCTCTTGTTACAAGTACTGTATTTGATGTAGATGTAATTGCTTCCATGGATGAAAATCTCGAGTTAACAGCACCTAGTGTTTTAATCGGATAAACAATCGATAAATATTAAAAATATATAAATACCAGCACTAGCAAATGTGAGCGATTTGAGGTCGAGTAAAATACATGAACTGTGCTATAAATATTGTGTGCTTTGTTATATATGTGTCATACATTTATTATAAATATAAATGTGCTGTAAATATGGACTAATGGTTAATTAATCGTGTAGTTACATACTCATTATCCTGCACTCTTTGGTCACAAATAACACCATTTAAACTTACTTGATATCTGTTAGATGTTTACTATAATCCCCTGAGACACCGTACGGTATCTTTATCATAAATCATGCATAAGAATGAATAACCTACTTTAAAGGAAAATATTGATTTCCAAAGGATTCAAAACAGAAGCAAATAAAAAAAATTGGGCAAAAGTACAGTACACCACAATTAAAATTGATCATGCACGTTATGCGATGCGAAGTTCTTTCAAATGAAAATGACAATGCAGTTTCCATTAGCATGGAATCAATATTCTTTCTTTATTCCTTCTTCTGCATAACTTATAATAGAGATACTGTACGTTGTCTCAGGGGAGCATAGCAAGGATAATGACTCGTATCCAAAAATATACCTTTCCGAAATGTAATAACTTAATGCACATTTCCATTCTCTATATGCATATCTATTAGCTTCGTCTGGCTCAATCATTATCCGATAGCAAACCATTTTCAACTCAACGCATGTGACGCGAGCCTTGATCAATTTCGTGCGGTGTATTTGTATATATGCCCTTTCTGTGGCTGCATCAATTTCCACAGTAATGATAACACTACATCTACGTCAAATATACATGTACATGTTGGATATTAAACGATTGCATTTTATCGAGTTTTAAAAGGAGAATGTTCGTAGAATATGTTTGTGTAATAAAAACACGCAAAAAACGTCGATGAATGTGTTAAGAAGGGAAGGGGAATGATGGCAAGACATGGCAGAAAAGGCTTTTGTGAAATCCAGGTGAATGACACGGCTAGCTCCACCGACCTTAAATAATTCCTATTGGTATAGGAAGCACCTCACATTGTATATAACGTAATCAATATGGGGCCATATAACCCCTGAATACAGAACGAAACTGGCACAGAAGCTAAAGTTATTGGATTTAGTCGACTCCAGGGAGACGAAATGACGTTTAGTTCAGCAGTTTTTATCAGCATAAAAAAGCTTAGTTTATGCATTCAGTACGCTTATTATTTAAATGCAATTCACTTTTACAACCAGGCGGATAGGCGCCGTGCGGAATACGCAATATTCCAACATACTTCGATGAGCAAATAGAAAAAAAAATCCCATCATTTCATATTCATTGAAAAATGCTACCGACAAATTGCTTCCTATCAATGCAAATCACTTTCACGGAGACCAATGAAAAGCGAAAATGGAGCAAATAATTAAGGCGCATAATACGTGACGCTTGGCAGCAGTAGTTACACTAATATGGGAACTCCAAACTCAGCAAAAGACTGTATTATGCAAAGACAGTCTATTCAAGACTTTGTCGAGTCTATCTTTGCATGAATTCCACCATTTTGGAAAAATTGTCTTTGTGGAGCAATCTTCAAACGAACCCACCGAGGTGGTAAAACATAGCATTCCAATTCAATCATGAAACCCCGAGCGCAATATGATCTGTACTGGGGATTGTTTATTATAGGTACTGGAATGCCATTACAAAAGATGACCTTAGGCTAGAGGATATTCAATTTAACAATGAGGATGGTATCCATCCATATGAGATGACAACACCTAATGAACTAGGTATATACCCTATCACATGATATACCTGGATAGATAGTAGGGTACGTTGAATTGAATCAAATCGAACTTCATTGTAAATTGGATGCAAGAAATGGTATACATTGAAAGGATAGATGTATTACACTGTAAACCGTAAAGGTACAAAGGCAGTTTTTGTGGGGTACAAATGTACATTTGCACCCCATATATCATATACATGTATGTACCTAAAGCGGATGAAATGATTTGAATATTTGTGCCTCAAGGTACAATATGAACATGGGAACACATTTATACCCTTAAGGTTCAACATATGTACATTTTTCCGTTTAGAGTGTACTTCATACTTGTTATAGCTAATCCATCCAGCTATCATAATATACAGTAATGAAGCACAAAATAATCACTCTTGGTATTCCTGAACTATTCTTCCTGATAGTTCAGATATCCATGTATCTAGATTCTGCCTGGTTTATTTATTTCTGAACAATTCATCCTGATCTGCTTATCTGTAAACCAAACCGCCTGATATACTTATTACTTACTAACTATTTCTACTGGCTTACTTATTTCTGAACTGTTTCTCCTGATCCATTTAATCCTAAACATACTTATTTGCTAAAGCATGTTGGCTTTGCTGTTTAGCCATGTTAAATCAGGGAAACGTCAGCAGAAAATAGACAGGATGTCAGTGTGTCTTGACATGTATTCAAGGTAAAGTTTAGTGTATCTGCATGCTTGCGAGACCATGACGACGTATCATGCTGATATATTAGCATTATTTGTCGAAAAACAAACTTGCAGAGCGAGCAGCTTTGCTCTCCTCCACCGTATCAAAAACCGCAATTTCGCTCAACGCACCATTTCGCATTGTATAAAAACGTTGACTGTGCTCTGGTAAATGTATGCACATTGATCTGACATAGGGAAAAAAATTGATAAAGTTGGTTAGATGGCATTTTTATCCTTAAACACCGCACCAAGCCCGTATCATCCATCACTGTCATTCGGATGACCGTTGTTGCGTTATGATGTCGATATTTGATAGAAGATTGGGAACACTGTACATTTCGTTTCTAGTTCGGAACCGAGATTTTTTTATATACGCATAATAAATGCAACGCAAGCTGCAGTAAGACCGTGCTGGGTTTTGTACGGCTTTATGCACCTAACGCTAAGCCATGGGCTTTAAGCAAAATGCGAGGTGTTATGCAAAAATATTACATGATGGATTTCTATCAAGATATGTGACGTCACCTAACGCTTTGGATAAGAAAGAAGAAAAAAGGAGCCGAAAAAGCAATTTTCGTCGAGCATTAAAGCTTGAAGGATTTCTCGCCAACGGATCAGGCCGTCAGTGACCGCAGCTACATGCAAAAATTTCATCATTCCGTAGTTGATGTGTGCTATAAAAATTGTCATTTTTCACAAATACTTCCCATGAACATGTAGAATTATTTTTTGACTACAATACGTTATTCGAGAAATCCGTGTTTTAACAGAATGAGTTGCTTCATGTTATTGACGATTAAAACAAATTAAGTTTAGCAAACTTCATGCTTGAATGAAAGTATGCACAAAATATTTATATTACAACTCTACTTGCCTGTTATTCAAGAATTACACCGTCAAGCTGGTTGTCGTAATTTGACTTTTCTGTTTTTTTTCTTGTGCATGTATTTTCTTAATGTCTATCCTAACCTAACATAAAATGCTATTTCTTGATTTAGGTGCCGAATCGCCCGGCAATCGCAGCCAACTTACGAGCAGAAGCACAAGGAGAATCTACTAGCAATATTTTTACCACAAAATTTCCAGAAAGACCGCATTTATGAAATGCCTCAACGAATGTAAAATTTGCAGTAGGAACTCGTCTAGTGGTGAGTGTTACGACCGAAAATATAACGCTTGTAGATATATTATAAGCATGCTTATGACAAGCATGTATATAGGCTTGTTGCAAATTATAGTGCTAATTATATGATCGTATTGGATGCAATTTTGAAGCACGTATCCATTACCAGAAGCGAGCTTTCATTATGGTAGGAAAATGTTTTCTTGGCAGATAACGACATCCCCAGCGAATAGAAATTTCGGAAGTACCTGCGTTTGAGGTCATCCCTTGTTTATCAATTTAATATTAATGAGACTTATGTGCAATGGAGCATTCATGCGCAAATTGAGGGCAAGTGACCGCGTTATTCATTGCGTCCTTCCCAGTAAATCTTTCGCCAATTAAAGCAATTAATTGCGCGCTGAAAGCCTCGTAATTTCACAAACAAGCAGTGTCCGATAACATTTTGGTTGATGATATACCAAACGAAAACCTGGATTTCGTACTAAAATAGCACGTCCACTTTAATCCAGGTTGTGATTCGGCAGCCTATATGCCTTGAATTTTCCTAGGATACTTGTTGGAAGCATTCTATGAGAGATTCGTGCAACCGCTTAAGAAAAGCACAGGTTTGGCTTTAGGCTTTTACTTCACAAATATAAAAATGGTAGAAAATTTCAGTGCACCCAACAATATTTCATTAAGATTATTAACAACACTAATGATCTTCTGCCAGTGTCCGCAACGCCCATCACAAAAATATTTGTTATTTTGATATAATGGGTGCTCATAAAGCCTTTACACTGTTAACAGAAGTATCTATAAAAAACTGTTTCAGTTAAACAGACCAATTTTTGGAGAGGGTAAAGGAACAATATTAGTTTAATGCAAAACTAAGATTACGTGTATTCTGCACTGTAACTGCTGGAATGGAAAATGGTGTTGGTAGTTTGAAAAGCTCCAAGTTTTTCCAGTCTCTATAGTATCTTACAAAATTTTACTTTACACTGATTGGCAAGTGTACCTGTACCACGACCATCTTGAGTTTTCTTAGTGATTCTAGTGATTGCAGCCCTTCCTGTAAGCCTGCAAGTGCAAGAAAAACTGCTACTTCTATCACTTTTTTCAAAAGGTGTTCCTTATTACTTGTGTAGCAAAAAATGTATAATGAGGGTTGTACTTTATGATGACTTTGTACACATTTGGATTGCTGTGTAAGGTTTTCAATGCATCTTTAATTAAGATATCAGTATGGAGAAATTGCGGATTAAATAAAATTGCAGATATCAGGGCTTGAAGCACACAATGAAAGTGCATTTATTTGCTCGGGCATCCAACGGTCCGCTATTAAATGGAAATGGTCCATTGGGCAAAGCCGGTTACTGGCGAACTACCTTATTGCCGAAAAATCCGCAAGATACTCATAATAGGAAAAGGAAACAGTACGAGGGAAAACACGAGTGTGAATGCCATTTCCCTGGAAATGACACTCTAGTAGGTCGTCAAGTGACTGGAACAATAAGAGCATTGAATTTTATGGCACATTTGGCTGAGAATACATAAGACAGGTAGTGAAGGTGGGCGGTTGTGCTCACTCTGCCATGAAAAATGCGCTCAAGATAGTTTCTCGCAATCTGATGCTGTGTGCAAAGGAAACACAAATACCGCAACGTTGACGGAATAAATTTTCATTTATCTCGCCGCACTCATACGGGATACAAAAGCCATCGTTAAGGCTACATCGTATTGTGGTTTTTTGGAAAAAGAAAAAAATTCTTGTCTGTTTTATTAGGAAGCACACTCTTCAAGCCCAATAGCCGGGGAAGCCTGGCACGCCTCAGGAAGGCCTTACTAATGAAATTTGCGGAAGAATTACTCTCGTTTGTGTGCCTCTTAGAGGAGCGAAATTATTAAATTATTAAATGCAAGCCAGCAATTATTGCTGTAATGAAATTTCAAGTTTGCAGCTGCGCGCGCCTAATGCACGGTAAGAGGCCGAGACATTGCGAAGGGAATTCGCCTAAAATTTCACCATGAATGGATTAGGGCTAAAGCACGTAGAGCGAGGTATTAGCAATTTTTGTGCGTTGCTAAACCAATCCAATCGCTATGGCATTTAACTAAAATCATTCTAAAATTAATGGAAACCGCAATGCGACACGACGAACGACTCGATATGTGTAAAAATTGAAAAGTTTATGACCGACTATCGGTAATACCTTCTACAGCACAACTTGGGTTTTAACCGAAATGAGAATATCTGATATATCAAAAGTGTCAGTCGTTTGACAAGCAAACTTCAATCAGGATGTCTGAATCCCTGGAATCCTCGAGATGTCAGGGAAATGGATATGACATGAAAAACTCAAAAAAAATTGTAAAATTGCTGGACATTTTTTATCAAAACAGATTTGATTGCTAAGTCATGTATTTAGGGCTTGTGGCTACAGTCACTTCGAAAGTATAATGTTGGTAAAAATTGGAAAGGCACATTATGCAAATGAATGATTACTTCGTGTGTTTGAAAATGGTTGTACACATCACGGCCTTTTTTATGTGAAAAGCTTGGTTTCAATTGATTGTGTAATTTTGCAAAAAAGTGTCTGAAAAACTAGGAAAACTCAGGGAGATTTGATTCAAGGTATGACTAGACACCCTGTTGGATCTACACCCTGTAAAATAAGCAAATCTAGCAAAACCTTGCACATTGCAAAGTGACAAAGAAATGGAAGCTTTTTGAATGTCCCTCTGATAAGCCATATTCCAAGATACATGTACGAGACTCATTATATAATAACATAAAAATAATACTGAATGAAGTTATTATTAATCGGTAATCGTCTTACAGATAAATCAAAAAATTTCAAAAATGATAAAAACTGCTTTGAACGCGGCATATTGCCCAAAACGGAATCTGTATTCACAGATCATACTTTCAGACTATCAAACTTTTGCCTGGCGGAAGATAAGACGCTTACATTTTTCTGTTAAGACGATAATTTTAATCTTTTTCATACCATCCTACGCTTCCGACCAGCAGGCATATCATAATACCAATTAAATTTAGTCGCACAACAAAGCAATGCGTTAAGCCACTTCAGAAATTTGCTCAAAAGCTCCTCATTAGTTTATCAATCTAATGCCAGTACTTAATTTGGCAAAGGACTTAGTTTTTGTTGGTGTACAACAATGTCTGGTGCAGCTTCTGCATTACTGCTGGTTTTCAAACTTCCATGAAAAATCCGCATTCCCATACTGGC
>JAQFYZ010000349.1:0-47259 GCA_034695085.1 Cylindroiulus punctatus
GTACTTTTTGGGTTCAGTTTAAGGAATTTTGGGTTTTAATTGGAAAAACCTTACATGCTAGCCTGTACGTTTTGGGGAAATTTTAAGGAATTTTGGTTTTAATTGGAAAAAACATTACATGCTAACCTGTACTTTTTAAGTTCAGTTTAAGGAATTTTGGTTTTAATTTTTAAAAAAACATTACATGCTAACCTGTACTTTTTGGGTTAATTTTAAGGAATTTTGGGTTTTAATTGGAAAAAAGGAAAATATTGGAAAAAACTGGAACATGCTAGCCTGTACGTTTTGGGGGAATTTTAAGGAATATTGGTTTTAATTGGAAAAACCCTACATGCTAGCCTGTACGTTTTGGGGGAATTTTAAGGAATTTTGGTTTTAATTGGAAAAAAGGAAAAAAATTGGAAATAACTGGAACATGCTAGCCTGTACGTTTTGGGGGAATTTAAAGGAATATTGGTTTTAATTGGAAAAACCTTACATGCTAGCCTGTACGTTTTGGGGGAATTTTAAGGAATTTTGGTTTTAATTGGAAAAAAGGAAAAAATTGGAACATGCTAGCCTGTACTTTTTGGGAGAATTTGAAGGAATTTTGCATTTTAACGGGAAAAAACTGCATTCCAAGTCTATTGCTAATGACCTAAGTGCTGCTTATATAGTGAATGAGATGATGGTGAGTTGGCTGACATTGTTTTACGTGTTTAAGGTCGGTTTGATGCTGCATGGTAAGCTGTTGGCCCAGTCCTCTCCAGGCCGTTTGATGCAAAAATACGGCTGCGCAACTCTGGAAGACGTTTTCTTGAAACTGTGCTTGGACAATAAAAATAACAATCCGGATCTGGTGAACGACAATGAGCAAGCAGCAGCGTGTGGCCAGGATCCGAAGGCGTTTGGTCAAAACATAGGTGAGTATTTGATGTTTAATTTTATTTATCAGTACGTTAATTATCAGAAACGTATTAGTCGAAGGCGATGTTTTATAAATCCTAACAATATTTTTCATATCTTGCACTTCAGCCGTTTGCGACAGGAGTCCTCCTCTTCCCATCCGGAATCGCTCGAGTCTTCCTCGGTGGTACCGGATAGAGGCCTTTTTCTGGAAAGATCTGAAGTTTTTTACCAGGCACATTGGGTAAGCATTTGGGACTAAAGCTGATTGCCAGGAAATACTAAAATCCACCTGATCTGTATTTGAAATAAAATTCGACTTTTGATTTTAATGGAAAATTGCTAAGAAAATTAAGAAATGTCAACTAAGATGCAGTTTTGGTGGTGCAGATTTTCAACAACAAACTGACCATGCATTACCTTCGTTTTTTGTATTTCTGAAAAACATTATGAGGAAAACACTGTTTAAAGTCATCACAATCTGTAGTTTCGGAAGCGTTTCCGGATAATTTTTCACGTTTCATTCTTTATATTTCAAAATTACGGAAAGGTGGTCCAGAAAAATCATTTGTGATCTGGCTTGGGAACCTGAGTGTATCATGTCATCTCAAAAATACTTTTCAACCCCTAAATTCCGCTTTTCAACCCGCCTGTCAGTATTCGCCATCATATGCAAACCCTCGAATTACTTGAGATATCCAAATTAAATGAAAAATATGGATTTTAGTCACACAATGGCATATTAAGTAGATGATAAAATACTGGATTATAAATAAATTGTTGTTTAGGAAAACTGATAGCTAGTTTGATCAATAATTATACTGATTGTTGGGGGCTTTCATGAAATATGTTATTCAATGTATTTCTAAATAACAACGTAGCAATGAAGCCATCATTTATGATCTACTTTGGAAACTTCCATGTATTATGTCATCACAAAATTAAGCTTTTCAACCTCTACCACTACCCTTGTTGTGTCAGTATTTGTCATCAATTTCGAGCCCTCCATCCCGCCTTGTGATGGCATCAGCGTTTCAACATATCGAATTAATTTAGAGAAATTTTTATACCAATTAAATAAAAAAATAATGTATTTAGTCCCACAATGGCACATTTAGAAAAACAATGCTGTAGGCGAATGCTTTCCGAAAGTGGAGGATAAAATGATGGATTTTAGCTGAAAGTGTTATTTAGAAAAACTGATTATTGTTATTTAAGAAATTGTACTAATAATACTGATTGTTTCAGGTTGTTTATGCTCGAACTGCTGCTGCCATCTCTCATCATCATTCTATTTTCCATTTCCGTTGGCAAAGCCCTTTACGGATTACCTGTTGGTATAGTCAACGATGACACTCAACAATTGGGTCAGAAATTAATAGATTCTATCAACAAAGATACACTCACACAGGTAGCTTCTATTGAATGGTGAAATTTGCAGCCATTTTTGCAAATTTTCAATTAAAGATGGGTTTTTTTACCAGGTGAAATATCAAAATTATACTGAAGCTGAGGAAGATGCGAAAAACGGAAAAATATTAGGAGTCATACACCTAAGTCAAAATTTTTCTGACTACATGTTACATAGGTGAGGAAACTTATCTGCTAAATCTAAAAGCTGTTAAATTCCATATTTAATTTTTTATAATTAACGGTAGCGTCGTTTCTTCAAAAAGTTGTACGTATTTGTACAATTAAAAAAATGTATTTATTATTTACGGTTAGATTTCAGCGGGGGTTACTAACAACTGATTCCGCCATCGACCAAAGCTTAATTAGCATAAGGCTTGACTGGACGAGTAAGTATAATTGACAGTGCTGCAAAATATAATATGATAAAATAAGGAATTAATAATTAATATTAACTTTGCCAGTTGTAGCAATTAGAAGGCCTGATAATTTCACAAAACATTAATTGAACAAATTATTGAAATAAGTTTACAATTGGTGTTCTTCATTCGACAAAAATATTGCTTGAACAAAATATTTAAATACCAATATAATACTGATTTGAATCTGACATGTTGAACAAGATTAATTAACGAAATTATTCAAATCAGGAATTTAAAATTTTTATGAATTTTGCTGAGATATTAAAACTCATTTTTCACGTATGGATGTGACCATTAGCCCGAATTTTACTATGATTGCATACATACTGAACAAACATATTGAAATAAAAAACTTAATGTATTTTTAATTTTTTGCAAAATATTGATTGAGCATTTGTATCTGAATATGCAATACATAATTCCTGATACATGTATTAGAATATTTGACTTTGCATTTTTGTAATTTCAGGTCAACAATCGGCTTACACCATTAGCACCGAACTGATGCTGGGTTTTAGCAGGTTTATGCAAATTACTTTAGGCGAAAGTGGATTAAATTCCAGAGCGGTCTACTTACCTCTAAAGGTAGCCATTTAAGCATGTAGTATTTTAATATTTACATTTTTTTCCTGATTACATCTAATGTCTGAATCTACGTTAGTATGCCGATAAACAAGTTCATGGGTCCATCGATGGAACCTTTGATCAGTATCTGTTTTCTGGCTTCTTATTATGGTAATTATCAGTTTATTAATTACAATTGCATCTGAAAACCATTTTTAAAAATTCCTAATTTTTTTTTTCTGAATTTCCCAAATACTTTCAGCGCCACGTTCTTCTTGGCTATGGGTCTGACCGCAGTTTCAATAAATACTGAAAGAATTTCAGGCAACTTGGAACGAGTATTAACGACAGGTAATGTCACACATTTTAAGTTTTTTGTTTTCTTTCAAATGATGCTCAAACATGCATCACTTTTCCATGCAATGGCATAAATGAAAGTGACAAATTTGAAAGTTTCCAAAGGTCCTATCATCATGTTTTGATATGTACAAGTGAAGTATATTATTTTCAATTTTTTACCCTCTAACAGGTGCCAGCACCATCGAGTACATGTTGGGGCACATGTTGGCACACTTGGTGTTGATGTTGGCCCAATTGGCCCTCATTTTCGTCGTAGCTTTCGGAATTTACAAGTTTACCTGCCAGGGATCTTATTTGTTGGTAGCTGCTCTGGCTATCTTCCAAGGCGTTTGTGGAATGTATTTGGGTAAGGACCATACAGTTTCTAGTAGAAATAATGTTTTCCAGACATATTAATAAGTATGGAAATATTTGGAAAATTTTTTCCTAAGCACTAATACCAATAATGCATTCGTGTGAAGGTGTCTTTATAATGGTGGTGAAAAACAACCACAAATAATGGATTTCGAGTGAATTTTCCCCAAAATCTTTTCCAGACTTTTTTATACAACCCATGACCAAAGCTGGATATTTTTTATGATAGATTTGCATCGTACATTTCCTAAAATTTCGACAAAAACCGAAAACATGACTATAAACCCTTACTTCTAAAGTTTTCCAATTACTGATTTATTACTAAATTTTCACGATTTTAATTCTTTATAATGGATTTCAGGATTTGCGATTTCCATGGCGTTTGCCTCCGAAGCAATGGTCATCATGTTCGCCCTCAGTATGTGGTTTATTGGCATATTAAGCGAAGGTGAGTTTCTATATCAATTTCGTTAGTTTTACACAATTTGAATATCCATTTTGCAAAAACAGTCCATTACATTATATGTGGTTGCATATAAGGGGGTCATCAAATCAGCGAATACAAAATGGCTCTTTAGGAAACGTTCAAGTATTATGTCATGTGAAGCCTTGAATCAAAATCGACGAATTTCAATCAAACAAAGTACATTTCTGAAAAAATTAGTCACAGACAATATTTTTTATGTAAAAGTGGATGATAATTTATGAATTTTGTTCTAAAATGTGTATCAAAAAATGCATTTTGCCTCAAATTTGCGATAAAAAAGGGATTTATCGCATAATTAATCGCACTGATGGATTTTTACTAAAACCTTTTTTTTGGAAATTATGGATTTGGCCCAAATTTGTGACAGAAAGGATGGATTTTGATCCACATTATTATTTGTAAATGGTGGATTTTGACCCACATTATTATTTGATAATCTTGGATTTTGATAGATATTGACAGATGCATATTAATATCTAATGGATATTGTTACACATTCGTATAGTATTAAATGCTGACTGATTTCAACCAGAATTGTATGCAAAATAGAATCCAGATTGGTCCTTGGTCCAGATTTGTTTGAGGATGGATTTGACCCAACATTTTATTAAAAAAAGATAGTTTGTACCCAAAATTGTATTAAATAAGGTAACTTTTTAACCTAAATTAATATGAAAAAATGTTGGTTTCTACGTAATATTACCCAAATTTGTATTAAAATCGAATGGGTTACTTTTCTAATCCGAATTGATATGAAAAGCTTATAGTTGTTACCATCATTTTTATTAGAATTTAATGGTTTTTAAGTCTGTCTCAAAATATATATGTTTTACTTTGGCCCAATTTTGTATTTATGAAATGAATTTTTACCAATATTTATTTAAAGAAATGATGGCATGATATCTGAACGTCTCCTAATCCCAAAAACGCATTTACGAAGTTTAGCGATAGATGGCGTTGCATGCATTTTGCGGCAGACGTTTTATAAGAAAAATGCTGGTCACGAAGATGAAGTCCTTCAAATTAATGCTGTAACTTTGAAACAAGTTTTTACTAAACCAGTCAATTTTTTGCGTAAAAATGACTTGGCTTCCCCATCAACAGGTGTACTCTATCATCCTTGAACAAGCCAAATATGCTCCTCAACCACCTGCATTTTATCCTGGGGCAAATCCTTTAATAATAGTTTTATGACCCATTTTTGCATTTTTCGATGAATATTAATTGAGGACCTTCAGCTTAAGTTACCAATTAACTTTTTTTATTATAAACACATTAAAATTTTTCACATTACATGCAATGGTCTAATCCACCCCTTGAGCAATGATCCTATTCATACACTGAACGATTGTACTGTACTTGAGATCTGTCTCAAAGTAAGATTAGCCTTTAACCTGAGACTGGTCTTTAGTATAGTGGTTTTCTGCGGACTGTGTCTGATGCTGATCTCAAGTAGGCTTTTTGCATTGGCTGCCATTGAGGTTGATCTCAAGCATGGTTAATCTTAAGTAGGGGTTTTACATTAACTACATTACATTTGAAGTTGATCTCAAGTACAGTGAACGAAGTTTGTTTGGTTTGTCCGTCTGCAGTACTGGGTATTGAGATCGATCTTGAGTATGCTAATTTCGATTGTCGTGTCAGACAATGCCTTAGAAACGTCGAGCAATTTCCCTTCAGTGAAGTTATTGTGTTGATCAAAAGACATCTGGAATTTGACAAAATTTCATGCTATTTACAATGATATTTTTTTATATTATAAATTCTGGATTTTTGGACTTCTGGACTGCAATTGCTCAAAATTCCAGAGTTCTTCGAAAACTGAGAATTTCTTAATATGCTAAAAAACTAAAGATTCGTCTCAAAAACTAAAAGACAACTAGAATTTTGTCAAAGGCCAATAATGGTTTAGAAAACCAAGAATTGACCAACAAATAAAGAGTAGTTCAAAACCAAATAATGTAGCTATTCTAAAAATAAGCAAAAAAATTAAGAATTTGTTAAGGACATTTACGTACAGTGTATACAGTATTAACTGCGCAATATAACCACGCAATATTAATATACCAGTTGCTAATATTAACAAAGAAATGTCCAAAAACCTAAGTAGCTAAACTATGAATATCTCAAAAACTAAGACATGTCCAAACTAACAGTTGTTTAAAACTAAGAATAAAACCAAGAATTAGTCACAAATGTATACATTAGTTTCCAAAAGGGATCGCTTTCGTGACGATTTTGAGACGTTTTCGATTTTACTTCTCAAGGTTACACATTTACATGCAAGTTGTTTTTATGCTGAAAATAAGCGTTGCCCAAAAGGCATTTTTAAATATATGGGACTGCAAGGAGGGAGTCAAGGGGGTTACGATTGCGGATCTCAAGTTCAGCGAAAATTCAGGGATAAAAATGTGGAAAACACGCGAAGGGCAACTGGTGTTAGGGCCTGGGGCGGAGATGGCCTAAATAGGTAATTTAACTACCAAAAATTTATTAAAATTCAAAACGTCTTCAGTTACGCCATTTATTGTTACATGTAAGTGCAAAAATGTGCTCAACGAGCAAGCGTCACGTCCACTTGTACATTTTTGACTTAATTTTGATCTTAGCTTGACTTCCCAAATTTTACGACCCTACCCACATGCCAATTTGTTAATTTTATTAAGTACGATCACTTCTATGGGGAAGAAAGTGCAGGAAAAATGCCTATTGGCGAAAGCGATGCAGGAAAATCCCCAGTAAACTCATGCAGTATCTGGCAACATTGGCTGTAGCTCCACCCTAATTTTCTTAATTTTCACCATGCTTATTTAGTTTATTGCTGCGATGTGATTCTTCCAATTTACCATAATTTTTTGCCATAAGAGAAAATGATGACAAAAGTAACTCAAAAATAAGACTAAAATTACAAGTGGACAGTTAGCATCAGATTGAATACCCAGGAAATTCATGCAGTATCTGACAACACTGACTGTAGCTCCACCCTAATTTTCTTAATTTTCACCATGCTTATTTAGTTTATTGCTGCGATGTGATTCTTCCAATTTACCATAATTTTTTGCCATAAGAGAAAATGATGACAAAAGTAACTCAAAAATAAGACTAAAATTACAAGTGGACAGTTAGCATCAGATTGAATACCCAGGAAATTCATGCAGTATCTGACAACACTGACTGTAGCTCCACCCTAATTTTCTTAATTTTTACCATGCTTATTTATTTTATTGCTGCGATGTGATTCTTCCAATTTATCATAATTTTTTGCCATAAGAGAAAATGATGACAAAAGTAACTCAAAAATAAGACTAAAATTACAGGTGGACACTTGGCATCAGATTGAATACCCAGGACATGTATTGCTTAAATTCCCACCCTGTCTCAAGTGGTTTTAGACGCGGGTTTTTCATACTTGTACGTTTTTTAGGGTACTTGTGGCCCTTGGAGTGCATGTCGTATGGACAGCAACTGGTGAGTCAAATGATGCCCCAAACCAGCGCCATTGAAGCCATGAGGTGCATCATGAATAGGGGCTGGGGCCTCAACTACACCCAAGTTATTGCAGGCTTTTCCATGTCCCTAACATGGATTGCCATATTTGCAGTTTTGGGAGTGATCCTTTCGAAGTTGAGTTTGAGCAGAGGAGGAGCATGATCTTGATGGACACACAATGGGCATCATATCCTGGGTCCTTTCCTGCAATGTTAACATTTACACAATTGAAGTGCAATATTTGACCACTTTCAATGTGTTCCCAAAATGTTTTTCAGAGTAGTATAGCCTATTCTGTTATTTTGAATATTGTTAACTCATTAGAAAAGCAAATTTGTAACAATAGATTATAGAAAGCACAAAACCCTCTTTTATTTCCTTTTTTTTTTTTTTTAAAAAAAAACAACAATATCATGACTTGGTGTTACTAAAAAAAAGTAAATTTTTTACCTTGAATGTACAAAATTGTACAATGCAAATGTTCTTAGTATTGCAGGATATGGATTAGTTGTGCCATAGATGGCGCTGTTGGTTGCAGACAATTCGTCTACCAATAATGGCCATGGCTATATAAGTGGCGCCCTCTTTGTGTTCATGAGCCTGTAGAGTGATGGACATTAAAAATGTCCTCACTTCATTGGTTCATTTTTATGTGCATGTACATTGTCATGATTGTAACTGAACTGCTGGCTGGTTTTTGTTCCATTTCATTTTTTTCCATTTTTTGAATAATCTTTGATGATAAACAAACTACCTGCAGTGATAAAATCTAGAAAATCCAACCATATAGCCTTTAAACTAATAAATTGGCCAATTTCATTTTATTGACGTAAAATAAAATTTTATGTTATACAGGGTGGGGCAGAAACAATTCAATTGGTACAGTGAGGGTGCTGTTTTAGTTTAGACCCGAATTAATTTAGATAATTTGCAACGTAACTGACGTTACAGTACATTCTAGTACTTACTAATTTGACGATTTAATTGACGTTAAACCATTTTAAAGACGAATTTTAATGCTCAGATACTTATTTGTGTGCTTTGGCCAGCCACCTGCTAAAATGCTTAATAATTGAATTGTTTCTGTCCCACCCTGTACAGTATAAAATTTTAAACAGGTTGTTGACAAGGGGCATTTAATCTACTTTAGGGAAGATACAATGTATAATGTATTTATTTGTGGAAACAGGTAGTTTCGTTACGAGTATTTTCTGTTCAAATTAACAACGAACTGTAATTGGCATGCACTGAATATACAGGGTTTACGAAAAATAGTGCATCTTATATTTTTTGGCACCCTGTATTTGTTGATGCAGTGCATTGATTGCTGTTAATTGAGCATTTACTCCTCGTCTGATTTTAGCTAGGGAGGGTATTTAATGTGTTTTAGTAAAACTGAAAATGTTAGCCAAACCTGATAAAGCTGTAACTGAAATTTTTCAGGTTTTTTAATCAGAAACTCGAAAAAAATCCAGATACATTAAAAAAAATGAAATTTTTAAGGATTTACGAAAGTGATTGACATTTAAGTCCACAAAACCTGGTGTTGGATTTCCGAAATTAAAGGTCATTTTGTGTAGATTTTTCGGACGTCATGGTGAACCTCGTTGATATTAAGCAATGTGATTTTATTGGACTTAATTAAAGTCGATTAAGCCAAGTTGCACACACGACTTTGATACGTGACCTATTAAGGAAGAAGTACTATCAGTTTTACGTAAATGCAATTGAATAATAGCATGAAATTCATGTCGTGGATGAGAAGTTGTAAATATTAAAAACTGTATATAATTTATTGAGTTCAATTATGTTGTAATTGACGTCATTTTATTGAAGACGTCACTGCTGATTATCTGCTTCATTGAAAATGTTTTCAACTTTTTTTGCCTGGTAAACAGTAAAAGAGTTGAAAATTTCTTCCGTTATGTGACTTTCCCAAATAATTAATAAATAATTGATAAATTAATAATTTTTGAATTATTTGATAAATTTCACTTCGGCAGTGTTTTCTTTCTTTTAGGCTTTGATGTTTCAATTTTTTATAGTTAGACATACCATTAATTATTTGCCTAAAATAAATTTACGTCAATGATTTTTCAGTTTTCAAATAACTGATGAAGCATTTGATATCTTGTATAGATTTTTAAGTTTCACTTTGACAGTTTTTCTTTCATTTAGGTTGTGATTTTTCAATTTCATTTACTTCTTGTTTTTATTTCTGTTTCATTTCCACAGTTCATTTTTTTTTCTTCAATTTCATTTTGTTTTTGAAAAATCTCGTACAATTTTTATTTCTTAAAAATTCAATCTGCACTGGAACTTGTCAGTTTTTCCTTATTTAAAATGCATTGATGAGTGTTGAGGATTTCTCTTATATTAAGGAAAAACTTTAAACTGAATACTAATCACTTTAGGTTACACAATTTAGGGTAGAAAAAGTATAAGGAACATCCTTATTTCATCTGAAATAATTACCATAACAATTTTCATGAAATTTGCAGAATACATGATGTTTATAAATGATTGCAGCAGTTTCAATACACAGTTTCAATTCGATAACAATTTATAATGCTGGATTATTTCCAAACAAAACTTGTGAAAGGCAATTGTTTGATTTTCCCAAACTAAACTTCCATATCTATAATAATAAGGCCCTATACAACGTACTTATTTTATGCAATTTCCGCAATAATATCTCACCTTATTGCATGTTACACGAATTGAACGCGAATTGCAGCGTCAACACCTGCTCAGAATAAAATATTTTTCAGTTTTTTAATCAAAATGCAATCTTTTTTGCTAAAGTCATTAAGTTATTAACCATGTAATTAAGCCAAAGGGGGTGAGGCCTTGCCCCTATACAGTAGTCGTAAATATTTCGTTGGCCTAATTGCATAGTAACACAATTTATATAAGTTTTAAGTATAAATTTTTATATATTTTTACATAATGTTAATGTGTTATATAATAGGGAGTTAAAGCATCAGAACAAAATTTAAAAATGAAAAAAAAAGTTTAATTTAAGTTTCGTGCTTTCAAAAATTGTTCCTTACAAACGTGTCTTTTCGTAACGAAAGCTGACCCTTTTAAAAGATAAAAAAGTCAATTGAAACTTAATTAAAATCACGAATGTTAACTTGAACGTTAGTTTTTTAGGCCTAGTTTAGAAAAACGAAAGTCAAATCCAATGAACTACAAAATTGTAAATTTTAAAGAATTTTGATCAAGCTGATTTAATCAAGCTGGAATTATGGTACCATATAATTGAATAAAAAATTTAACATCTAACATGGCCTGCAGAGCCTTCTGTGGACATTAATCAAAAACAGAGCAATGTAATTGGATATAAATATTACATAGATGTTTTTTTGTTTTACACACCTATTTATCCGACTTAATGTGAGTGGGTTCTGCAGAAGGTTGTGCAAGATTGAATTTTTTCAAAAATTTAAGCTACATTTATCCTTCGGAAATTATACCTTTCCCCGTATATAATTAGGTCCGCAATTAAATAATTCAAAGAAAAGCAATTCGGTATATTTTATTGGATATCACAACCATGGTTATCGTCGTCCAGACATCTTGCAAGGCCATGATAAGGTCGTTATCATTTTTGTGATTAAAAAAATCATTCCTTTGTTGGAAATTACTTTTTAGTGAATGCATGCCACATTTTTCACCAAATGTGTACATCTTCAGTGTATCATAAGTTGTATTTTTAGTAAAAAATGACAGGTCTCTCCAAGCATATTACTCACAAAATTCCGCTAATTAAAATATTAATCAGAAGAATCTCTAATTAGGAAATCGATTTAACAATTGAAAGAAAATTAATTGCAGAAAACATTTTAAAATCATAAAAATTTCATAACAACACATCATAACCGCAATTCGATTCTTCTCCCACTTTTTTTTGTTAATAAATTTTGAAAAAAAATCGAAAATGCCCGTGAAACATTGAATACTATCGCATGGAAATTGTTTGAGTAAATCGAATATGCTTCATCAAAAATTATTACGATCATAACTATTTTGTATACAATGTATTGATGCATTTTTAAATTTCACATTGCAAGCATCCAAAATTTTACTATGATTTAATTTTTATGATATTTGACAGACAAATTTGATTTTCTTCGACATTTTTGCATGAGGTAATTTTGATAAATATCTTTATCAAATTCAAATCAAACTGTTTTCAAAGGTAGTTTTCAAAAACTATTTACTATGAATAAGCATTTTTATAAGTATAGGAACAGTTCAAATATGATTATCAAATATTTATCAAAACATACCATTAAACACTGAATGATATATTACGAATACTTGATTACTTTTATGTAGCTTGTGTAATTTTCCAACTTTTTGAAAACTCGGATTCTGAACTGAACGGGTTACTTTCTACATGGGTAAATTTTTATTGCAAATTTATATTTTTTGATCTTATCATTGAGTTTCTTCTTTAATTTAGCAGAAATATCGATTCCCACCTGAATGAGGTAAACTCATCATTTATTTCTTCATTAAAAGATTAAAAACAGTTCCAAAGTTTTGTCCCTTTCAAACTCTATTTTTGAATATATTTATAATAAAATTGATTACTCTGTTTACAAATGTTATTTTTAGCACTTCGCCCTTTAGATTTTCACTTTGATAGTTTGCTGAGAAAAATAACTTTCAAACAGGTCGGTCTGGTTGGTCGAGTGACCACGTGATGTTTTTGTTATTGTTGTTTCTAAGAGGTATTTGGCTTTTTTCCTCCTAATCGTCAGACCGAAAACAACCCTCTCAAATGTGTTAGTCGAAACACATCTGTAATTACGAAAATACCAATGTCACCTGGTAATACCAACTTAGCCAACATTTTTTTTTTCAAAAACAATAGGCAGAGTGGAAAATTACATTAGCTTTGTCAAAGTTAAAGTTTTTTTTACTAGTAAATTTACTCTAATTATGTGCAGATTGTAAAAAAGCAGATTGTAAAAAAAAATATTTCGTTCCAAAATAGTTGACCTCCACGCCTTTCCCCTGTGTGGTTTATGAATGACCAAAACGAACGAAAACCTGTCAGTTTTCGAATAACTTGACCTGTTATTCGTTCGAGGTCAACACACTATAGAGGTCACTGGGTTAGCAGGTGGGTGACACTTGTTGGATGGAAGGGGAGCCAATATGGCCGCTATAAGTCAACTTACATGTATTTTTGTTTATTACATGCATTGTGTAAATATTGTATTTCGGGTCACATATAAGAATTAACTTTTTTAAATCTGACGTTATTAAGATACACATTTGAATCATATTTAAAAATTAAAAATTACATTTGAAAAATATATTAATGCTGCTAAATTATTTACCCAAGGAAAGCATTTTATTAACTTCTGAGCATGACAAAGCAGCAAAATGAAAATAGCAATTATCCAAAAAGCGTTTTTCTTTGAAATAAAAGTTGAAATAATTTACAATCCACTTTTGTATGTTTTAAGCTACCATTAACTTGAAAGCCACACAATTTTTAGTCATTTAATTTTGAATTTAACATAATCTGATAAATATGTCTGAATTGTTGTCGGACAAGAGCACTTTAAAACTTTTTTAATGTTAATTTTCAATTGTTCAGTTTCAATTTCAATTATATCACATACTTCATAAGTTGAGCATTTTCAAATTGCAAATTGTTGCATGTTTCAGGTATGACCGATACTATTAAAGAAACGAAAAATGCATCAATTTGCTTGAATATTTCTTCATCAATATTCAAAAATCAATCGTTAACTTATTTTCAAGCTATCATTTTAGATTTCTTTGAGCATAACCAGTAACAGGAATAAATTTAATTCCCAAATTTTTATCCAACGAGTATTTTGTTGAAAAGGAAAATATCCTTTTCAACAAAAAATTCTTTCTAATCCACTTTTGTCGTTGTGTATTTTAGCCCCATTAGAAATCCATTCTAGACACGTTTCTGGATAATCTACAACTTGTATTTTTGTTATTTTCTATTGTTGTAAATGACATCATCCGGCACATGCAGATATTTATAAACTCAGCAAATAATAACATTTTCTCAAATTGTATGCTCGACCAGTAAACAGCATTGAACGTAACAAAAAATGTTGTTTTTTCCAACTGGAACATTTTCTTAAAACATTTTCTCAAGACTTGAATTTGATTTTTCCTAATTTCAAAATAGAAAAATTCCTAATCCACTTTTATTGATTTTCAAGCAGCCAATCATGTAGCTGGCACCACGAAATCTCTCCAATGGGGATGACCTGCTGGCCCACTCTGTTATTACCCCTTATTGTTGCTGGCAAGGTGGTTATCATCTGTGGAGTGCACTCGCACCCCTCCAGGGGGTGCTACCCTCGGTGAGTCCATTCTCTGACATTGTTATCTATCGAACAACTACTGGTTGTTTCAGAAGTCAGCAAGATTTCAGTGTTGTCTTATCTCTCATACTGCAAGCTATGATTCACATTACATTTTCCAGCGAAAAGCAGCAGGCGTGAATTGCTCGTTTAAACCACATGCAAAACGCCAAAAATAATTAGTTATTTTATTCGTTTTTTCTGGTTCAATTTGGAGAAATGCCAGCCTGCAAAGTGGTTTTTCCTCGTTAGTTTCTGAGCCATGTGATATCATCTCATTCGTTCACTGACCACAGCTATGAGAGGATAGGAAGCAATCTGGCAACAGGTAAGCCTTTTTAATAAAAATCCAAATGTTCTAAATGTGCTAGAAAATTCACAGCTCGTTACTTTTTATTAATGTTTGAAATATTCAATACTTTGAATTATTTCGACTTTTCTCCCATCTAGATTTTTTATTGACTATGCCTTTAAATATAAATGGCTTGCTTATTATAAACATTGAAGCATGTTTGCTATTTCAGACTTTGTATAAAGCACGACATATAAGACATGTCAACGGTTAATGATTCATTTTCTTTGGAAATTTAAAGACAAAAAGGTAACATATTATGACAATAACGAAATTTTAAAGCATATTAACTGTTTTCGCTTTAAATAAAGTTAACCCTTTATGTAGTGACATGTCTTATATGTCTTAAATGTTGTATATGTCTGAAATAGAAAACATTACATAAGTTTGTCCAGAACCTTATTTTACGTCAGAAACGCATGTATTTGTATTTGTAAAGTAAATTTGCATGATCGTGTAATTTTATTTTGATTGAAAATTGTTTTGCATATTATATTTTGCACAACTTAAGTCTACTTTTCGACATTTCGACAAACATGCTAATTAAAGAAAGTGTTATATTTGCATTTATTAAGGGTACATTTATATAGTTAAGCATATTTTAAAAAATTAGATTTCATTAACTTTTATCCAGATGCTTAAATGTCTTCATACTTTTTCGATTGTTCGATGTTTATAACAAGCAAACCATGTATATTTAAAAAAATGTTTTCCATCAACTGGAAACCTCATTAATGCCATGATACTTATCTTTTCCCCTATTTTGCTTTTAAATCTTACAAATAAGTTAACCATGTTTAAAATGTCTGAAGTAGAAAAATACTTCAGCAACTTTAGTCTGAATTCATAAATGGCATCCTATTTTTTTAAATTTCAATCAAATTTTTAAATAAGCAAACTTTTGATATTTAAAAAAGCTTTCATGATCTTGTGACAAAACGTGTACATAAATATCATGAACGTTTTTTGCATTTAAATGTTTAAATAAGCTAAAGTAGCCCACTCGTATTTAAAAACTTATCATAAACTCGTGAATTTGTTAATGACGTAAAACTTTTTTCAGTTTGCATGTTAATGTTTGTAAGTAGCAAGCATTTAGATGTTCACAGCATATTTTGACACTTGAATAACTAAATATTCAAACCACCAAACTGTCATTAAGCTTTGAATACTATTTCTATTGGCTTTAATACCTTTGACGTATGGGATTTAATGAAAAGCAAAACACATATTGAATTAAAATTATTTTGCAAACATTAACAGACGATATAACATCGCCATAAAACATAACTATGCACAAATTAAGTCTACTTAAGTCCACAATAACGTCTATTGACATTTAGATGGCATTTAGATGTATCGTCAAATAAGATGAAAGGCTTCAATAATACAACATATTGACCTCAATATACTGATGACTAAACCGTGCAATTATCATGTTTATGCGCAGATGGTTTGCAGTTTATAACTTAACGAGTATGTGGGATATTCCTGGGTTTGCACATTTTAATAGGGCGGGTACAGTTTAATGTTTGATAGCATTACCTTGTCTAACCTGATATCAAAATATCAAAACTAACAGCCTTCTAGTCTACATGCAGTCTGTGTTGAAAATCCTTGAAATTCCCACCATATTTCCATGATTTCTTAGATTACCTGCTGCTCTCTCTATTAAGAAATAATTTAACCTAATTTATGTCCTTTAAGATTTTATCATCACATTTTGCTGCACTTTAGTATATTTTAAAGGTTTTTGCACGTTACAATTTTATTGTTTTGATTTCTGTGGCTTGCCTAATTTTAACTTTTTTAATTTTATGTTTTAACAACCTTACTCAAATGTCAATATTTGTATTTTTTGTTGTTGCAAATTTCAAAATATTTCCCAATTCTTTTTTAAGAACAATATTGATCTAAGAATATACTCCATATTCGTATTGCATATTTTAATTATTATTGTTTTCTAAGTTAAAATTTTCAAAATTTATATGCTGCACGACATGAATTGAATAATTGTTATTTTGTTTCTTCTTGCTGGCCAGTTTTCATATTTTATTTTTCGTGTACTTTAAATCTTTTAAACAGTGCCAAATTTTTGCAGAATTAAACTTTTCTTGCCTATTCTTTTTTGTGTGTTATTTAAAACTTTTTACAAACAGCACATCTTCAATTCTGGCAATTTTGATTTTTCTTGCTTTTCTCGTAATTTTCTCTTATGTTTTTGCTTCTACTTATTCTCTAGTGACCGTTGCTTGACTCCCTAAATATATTATTTTGATTATGATATAAACAAACACTTCCTAAGCTTTCATTGCCCTTTCCACAAAATTACTTAATGCTGCTATAACATCTAATAAATCCTGAGCATGTTGGTTAAATGCTCCATATTAGTTGCCGAAACTTTTTTTTGGACTTCAACTGAAGTCATTTACTGTAAATGGTCGAATCGTTATTCTGTATTAAGTTACTCAAATAGAACCGTTTTCAGGCTAAGTTAAATTGTTTTTTTGGCGAATGAACTTTATTTAAGTCACACTTCCGCAAAGTTCAAAGCACGATTTATTTTCTAGGTTAGCAAAAAATGGCTTTTAAAGTAGTTAGTTTATTAAACACTATCAAAGTGCGAACACATTAAACAGCAATGTGCAGAGTAAATGCTAAGTTATCATTTTTTCATTTTCTTGTTATAAAAGTTTGAGTTAAAATTCACATTTGAGGGACTATGAAGCCCCATATATTTTTGATCTGATTTTAATAGAAATTTTACTCAATTTTATATGGCCAATAATGACGTCATTATTCTGACACAAGGAAAAGGGAGGGCCTGACATGTCATGACATGACATAATATTTGAACGTTCAATATCATGACAACATAATCATGTGCGTGAAATTAGGGGAATTTCAAGAAGTATTTTTTGAAAGATGATTTGGGTCAAATGTATGATATGTTCCCCAGATTTGCAAATATTACATTTTGATAATTTGCACCTGGGTGACTAAGTTCAAATATTTGAATCAATTTAACTGTAGATATCACCCACATAATATTTAAACGATTATTTTTCTGATATTGACCTGGGTGATGAGAATTGATATTAAATTGGGTTCATGTTTTGAGAAATGATGACCCATAATGCATGTATTTTAATGTAAGCTCAGTGACAGAAAAGTTTGTCATTTTATGTCAAACAGTACTGATCATATTTATACTTTTCTTATTTGATTAACTCTGACAGCTAGGAAAGTAGTGAACAGTTTAGAAACTAGACTAAATAGGAAGCTCATTTTAGTAAACACCAAAACAGAAGTGTTAAATTTAACGTTCTTTTTCAAAATGAACTATGGGTTGACATCAGTTAGCAATCAGTTGGTAATCATGTTGACCTGCAAATGGAAAATTACTAATCATTAACCGACTCTTTTAAATTTATTTTCCAGTGATTTTCATATTTCAAAATGACGGAGCCTTTGAACAACCTTCGAGAAAACTATGGGGATTTTGCAATCAACGCCCAGAACGTTTGGAAATCGTATGGTTTCAGAAACTCCAGTCACTCAGTCCTCCAAGGACTGAACCTGACTGTACCTAGGGCAACCATGTGAGTACATTTGAGAAAAATCTGACGTAGATATCTGGGTTATGACAGAATCTAAGCAAGGCCCAGAATTCCTGCATGAATATATACATGACATTGCAATTCTGCTTTTCACTTATATCTGCTATCACCTGTTGATCTCAATAATGAAATCCATACAATACCATGAAACTACACAGTGTGTCAGAAACAACATTTGCCTTATCTTATACCGTATATTTTTTCGCAAAAATAAATGTGACAACAATTACATAATGGATTCGAAAATGAACATTTTTGAATATTCACGTAATCCATTTTTGAATTCTTACATTATTTATGTTTATAAAAATGGGTTTGTTTTTATTAATAAATGGGGAAATGCAGTGATGCAAATTATGATTTTTCCAAATTTATTGACGTTTTTATAAACAAAAGCAGCACATGCAGTACAAATTAGTTAGATTGTGTATCCCATTTGACATCATATTTTGTTGCAAGTGATGCCATAATGTTCCTAACATGTGATGTCAAACTGGAAGTGTGAAATGACGTGCAAAGAAATAGGCTGCAATTTATCATAAAAATGCACCTCAGTTGGCTATGATACAGGTGGATATCAAGTCACTGTTCCTCGAATTAATTATAGCATCAACATTTGCTTGATCATGCAGAATGGGTTTGATTACCAGGGCATAACTTGTTATTTCTAAGTTGTTACTTTCACCGATACCTAGTTGTTCATAAAAACGTGAATAAATATGGAAAAAATCATAATTTGGTGCGCAGCATTTCCTCGTTTTTTCATATTAAAAAATATTTATATAAAAATAAATCATGTACAAGTTCAAAAATGGATTACCTAAATATTCAAAAATACCTGCTGTAGAATCTACATGTATTTTGTAATGTTAATACATATTTATCTTTTCCTAAAATTGTATGGTTACATGTTTTACGAGTGGTTTATTATGTTCAAAGCAAAGCAAAATAACGACGTGATTTGTGGACATGTTTTTGAATTATTGCTTAAGTTGGATAAAATTTGATTTTCAATTATGATGTGTATTCATATGTATTTTATCATTAATAGTTATGGATTGCTGGGTCCTAGTGGATGTGGCAAGACAACTTTGTTGAAATGCCTGTTGGGTGAGGCAAAAATTGATGCTGGTAGCATCACAGTCATGGGCTTGCCTGCAGGTGGTTTTTTGTGTGAAAAGCTGAAATCCACTTCAAGACCCGAAGTGGGATACATGCCACAGGTTGGTTATGGTTTCCACATGTTATAAAACAGAAAACTAAAATTATATGTTAGTACGTATGTTTGACTCATCTAGGATTCTGTTGCTAGTGACGAATTTTTCATTATCAATTAATGTTTTTAGGATATTGCACTGAACGTCACATTGACTGTGAAAGAAACGTTTCGACTTTTTGGGACCATATGTGGCATGACCCCCAAGGAAACCGAAGAAAGGACTGAATTTCTCCTCAAGTTCTTAGGCATAACCAACTGGGATAAACTTATTGGCCAATTAAGGTAAATGTAGGTGTTTTTCATTTTTTGCACTTAGACAAAAGTTTGGATGGAGTTCTGGATGACCTTTCAAGTTGCACTGTGTATTGGTATCCCATTTGGTATCTGAAATTTTTGAATTTTTGAATCGAATTTTAATTTTTTAAATCTAAAATTATTAATTCAGTGGGGGCCAACAGAGAAGAACATCATTTGCAATTGCTTTATTGCACGAACCCCAATTACTGATTTTGGATGAACCTACAGGTAATTCGACAGTTTTTGTTAAATTTTTAAAATTTAAAAAATGAATCTTTGAGATATTTTTAAAGTGAGACAAATTAAGTGCCCTAAATCATACAAGTGTTGGAATTAAGGAAATGGAAGTTGCAGTTAAAAAAATCATGCCATCAGGAAATCAAAATTGTTAAGATTTGTGTGTCCATTTTGAAACATGTATGGAACATGTACACTGAAAATAATAGTGTAAGTCTCATGAATCTGCACAAATTGCGTCTTTAATTTAAAACAATGAAAACATTTGAAATTACACATATTTATTTCAAACTATAAAACAATGGAAATTAGACATGCATTAAATTATTAAATGAATATTAAGTCACATAAAATGATAGATAACATTAACATCAGGGTTCAACGTGACGTCAAACGATATTTTAGACGTGATTCTAAACAGTTTCAAAAAGTGGACATACAATATTTGCGCTCGCGACCATCGAAAAGATTTAATGAATGTTTTGACTTTAAATTTTATTTCGTTCATGTAGCTCGTTCAGGGCATAACTTTAAAAAAAAATGTTAGCTAGCTTTTATGTTCAGAAGTTAAACAATAATAATGTAGTGATTTCCTAGTGTTCTCAACTTTTTTATAAAGTTAGAAAAAGTTCATGGCAATTTGAAAGGAGTATTGCATTTAGTTTTAATTTATTGTTTCATTATAGTTGGTGTGGATCCCATCCTAAGGCAAAAGTAAGTGTTTAGGAACAGTGTTTCTTAAATTTAATCACCTAAAAAATAGGGTAATATTAATCAATGTTTGATAATTTTAGTATTTGGAATTATTTAAATAAATTGGTGAATGCCATACATCGCCCCACAACAATTATCATAACCACTCACTATATCGAAGAAGCAAGAATGGCGAATAACGTAAGTTGGTGAAAGTCTAGTGACATATTTTTGAAAAAAAAAATTATTTGGTGTTAAATATTACCACGTCAACAGGTAGGGTTGATGTTAAATGGAAAGCTATTAGAAGAAGGATGCCCAATGGATTTGATTCGACAATATGGATGTATTACCTTGGAGCAAGTTTTTCTGAAATTATGTTTGGGCACAGGTGAAGATAAATGTGAGACCAACAGGGAAAAACAAAACAGGAAAATACTTGGTGAGGGCATGTCTTTTCACTCGTGAATTTGCCGTAAGATTTAAGTAATTTATCAGACATTTTAAATAAAAAAAATTTTCCAGAAAAAAGTGAAACATCACAAGTCTGTGAGGCTAAAGATGTGCCAATCTCAGAAATCCCAAGATGGCATCGCATCAAGGCCCTTACCCTTAAGAATATACTGTTCATGTTTCGACATTATGGGTTAGTACAAAATGTTTTATACATGTAATTAAGCACACAAAATTTTGATGAGGAATTTCGAAAATTGACGTTTGATATTGAATTATCGAATTTTGACATTTGCTGTTCAATTACTGAATACTCAACTTTAAAAATGCGGTAATGTACACTGATTTTCACTTATTGCACATGGCATTTTGATAAAGAAATTCGATACTGAATTATCAGATTTTAAAATTTGAAATCGAATTGTCGAATTTCGAAATTTGTCATCGAACTAATGAATTTAAACGTTTGATATCGAACAATTGAATTTTAAAATGTTATGTTTGATTTGTTGCGTTTTGAAGTTAATGAATTTCGAAATGTGATCTCGACTTTTGGAAATTCAAAATCTGGTATCGAATCACTGAATTTTGAAATTTGGTATCGAATTAATACATTTGATATTTTGTTGTAAAATTTTCCAATTTCAAATTCCAATTTCGTTTATTGCGTTTTTATATTGTATAGCAAATCTTTGCATCTCAAAATATTAAATCGAATTAATACAGTTGTATTAAATTTCGAAACTTCATATCTGATCATAGAAATTTGAAATTGTATATCGAATTATTGAATCTTGAAGTTTGACATATACTTTTTGAATTTTAACATTTGGTAAAGAATCATTGAATTTCAAAATGTGGCATTGAATTAAGGAATTTCTAAGTTTGACGTAGAAATTTAAAATTTTAAACTTTGGTGTTTGTTGCATTTTTAAATTTCAAAATTTGGTATTTATTGCGTTTTTATATTTCATAGCAAATTATTGAATCTCAAATTATTAAATCCAATTAATACAGTTGTATTGAATTTCGAAACTTCATATCTGGTCATAGAAATTTGAAATTGTATATCGAATTATTGAATCTTGAAGTTTTACATATACTTTTTGAATTTTAAATTTTGGTATAGAATCATTGAATTTCAAAATTTGGCGTTGAATTAGGGAATTTCTAAGCTTGACGTAAAATTTTTAAATTTTAAACTTTGTTGTTTGTTGCATTTTTAAATTTTAAAATTTGATGTTTGTTGCATTTTTAAACTTCATAAGGAATAATGGCATTTATACGTGTTGTGATTATAATTTGATATCGACTTATAGTTTTATTGAATCTGAAATCTAAAAATTTTGAAATCTGACGATGACTTCGTTTGCATTATTTCAGGATACTTATTTTCCAGTTAATTCTGCCACCTTTAGTCATCTGTATTTTCACCTATACAGTCGGCACCCCCTTGAACTATTTACCAGTGGGGGTGGTCAACGACGACTCCCTAGAGCTAGGAAAGCGTTTTCTGGACCACATTGATAAAAGCAACGTTGTTCAGGTTTGTTGCATTATTTTCATTGTTAAATAAGCCCATTAACTCGAGTGCCTGGCTATTTTTTATTTGATTTTATTATTAAATTTCTAACCTACAATTATTTCGTGTTACAGTATGAATACAACACATACGCAGAGGCTCAAGCTGCTGTTGATTTTGGCACGATTAAGGGAATTATTCACTTAAATTCAAATTTCACAGATGGAATTCGAACGAGGTTAGACATTATTTGGTAAATTATATTATAGGCATAGAATTTTGTGCAGTCCATTTATAATTTAATATTCCTGGTCATCACATTACTGGGGATTGCTTCAGAATTTCATTTTTCTTTCAATCTTTTTGAATTTTAAAAAAGTTTTTATTGAATTACTGTTTTTTATATCATCAAATACTATATGAAATCAATGAATTTCGAAGTTTGATATAAACATTTTGAATCATTGGTACAGAATCATTGAGCTTGGAAATTTGGCATCGAATTAATCAACTTCAAAGTTTTGTGATGAATCTCTGATTTTAAAATTTGACATTTGTTGCATTTTTTATGTTTTACATTCGAATTGTTGAATTTCGAAATTTGGTATCTAATTGTTTAATTCAGAAATTTGATACTGCATTGAATGATTGAATTTTTCAATTTGATATCGGTTATTGTAATTTTATTGCATTCTCAAATTTGATATGGAATTGTTGAATTTTTGAATTTGACTACGATCTTGTTTGCCTTATTTCAACTTATTGCAATTATCATAAAATTAATTTTTAATTTGCAGATTTAAGGATGGTGCATTGGCTGACAATAGTTCCATATTAAATAGCCAAGTCTTCCTCACATTGGACTGGACAGGTTAGTCCACAATCCACGAATTTTCCATGTTTTTATTTTCAGTTTGGTATAACTTTGATTTATTTTTAAAAGTGCAACCACTGGCATATGCAATCAATGGCGAATTACTTTTTGCATTTCGTCGCTTTGCTCAGGACATGTTGACTACGTTTGAGTTGAATCCACAAGTGGGAGACATACCAATTAAGGTAAAAAAGCAATGCTCGTGTGTAATTTATTTAGAAATTTGTTTGATGCATGGTGATTAAAAATATGTTTGAATTTCAAGCTTGAGGAGTTGCAAGTTTATGGAAATATGGGCACCACTTTCGACCAGTTCCTCTTTCCTGGAATTATTATCTGGTATGCAAATCTTTTCGTACGTTTATCAAAATATGTTTTCAAATATCTCACTGGATTCTTGAATTTTTATTGTGTATCTTCAAGTTCCTTTCTGAGAAATCTTCAGAAAAAATTAGAACTAAGCAGTGGTAGTTTTAAACATATAAAACGCTTGATTTTTCTGGGAACGTTATAACAGAATTTGAAATTTTGTTGCATTTCATTTCATTGAAATTGTTTTATCTTTTTATTTTCAGCGTTGCCTTTTTCATTGCAATGTCGTTGACAGCTGTTTCCCTCGTTTTAGAAAGGAGAGCTGGGACTCTCGAACGACTTACTATGTCAGGTATTTTAATTATTTTTAAATTTTCTTGATTTATTTAATAAAATTTTAGCCTCAAAGGGGACTTTCAAATATTGCCTTCATCTTGGATGTTGGGGTTGTGAGGAGGTTGGGCAAATGATGATGATATCATTGCTGTTTTATAAAACTTTGGATTAAAATCCATCATTTGTCATCATTTGCAAACGAATTCATCTCCTGCGAAATATGAAAATATGCTTTTATTGACAAAAATCCATCATTTGTACTCAAATTTGAGTTTAAATGTTTTTTTATAACGATTTTTACGATAAAATTGTATAAAATATATTTTACTTAGGCCTATATTTAGTTATAGTTTGAAAAAAAAATTGTAATTAAATTTAAATTTAAAAATTGATATAGACTAAAGTCTGGAAATTAATTAGGCATAATTATATTTCATTAATAATCCCTAATTATTTCAGAATTTAATTTGGCACAATTAATTTTAATTTAATAAAGAAATTTCAATTGCAAAACAACGAAGTTAAAATAGGAAAATTTTAACCTCAAAGCTAAAATTACTGAATTTGTAATTGTTTATTACTCAAATAAACTGAATCGATTTATGTCATCAACTGTAAGTGATGACGAATGATGACAGGGGAGGTGTGTGTGAGAATCACGAATATATCATGACGTAATATTTGAACGCCCCCACAATCAAAGCTCAGTTCAAAACACATTTTGACTCTTCACACTTTTTACTTTTATTAGGTGTCCTTCCCATCGAATTCATCATTTCTTACCTTAATGCCCAAGTGTTCATCATGACAGTTCAGATTTTAAGTGAGCTGATTATATCATTCACCATTTTGGGATTCACTTGTAAGGGTTCCTACGTCTGGGTGGTGCTGCTGCTGCTCCTTCAGGGTTTTTGTGGTTTGAATTTGGGTGAGTAGAAACCTCATACTGCATTTACAACTCACAAAATGTTATTGCATTCGTTTAAACAAAATCATTTGTTGGCCAGGTATCGTGATTTCAGCTGGTTTTGCAGACGAGACTGTGGTGCTGATGATGTGTTTGGGAATGTGGGGTTTCTTCCTATTTTCTCAAGGTATGTATTTTGTCATTTATTGTCATTTTTGTTTTAAATGGTTTGAAAACAACAATTTGTGCGATTAGTTGAAAAAATTTAATTGAAATTAAGAAATTCAGGATAACTTTAGTTAATTTAAGTAAATTAAAATTGAGAATTTTAATTAGCAGGACGACAAAATTGAATCGTTAAACTTTACTAATTATTGATTTTTGAATTACTAAATTGCCAAGTTTCATAATATACTGGCTTTACAATTAAATAAAATTTAGAGAATAAATTACAAACGAAATCTACTTCATTTGATTGACTGGTGATGCAGAATTAAATAACTTATTTTCTCAGTCAGCACGTTTTTCAACTAATGATTTAGAAAATAAAACGTTATTTAGAGTAAATTACAATTCAACAAATGGAAATGTAACTAAAATAAAAATAATTTAATTTTTCCATTCAATGTTAATCAAATTCTCGTTTTATTCAAAATTCAATTTAATCAACCTGTAATATAATTGAACTTTAGAAATTACTGACTTTGTATTTATTTCACATCTGGTACTACATCATGCATTATTTGTACATTCAGCTTTATTATGAATCGCATACATATTGGCATATTATACTTGGGGAGCGTTCAATTATTACACATCACAACATCGTGATTTCCAGACATCCCAATCGATGACTTCAAAAATATTTTTTTAAAAAGTTCAAATTGTGCCAAATGTTTGCCCCCTGTGTTCAATATTACGTCATCACAATTGATTTTTCATTAACTTAAAATCAAATTAAGCGAAATTTCCTTCAAAATCATTCCCAATATTTTTGATTTGGAGATTGAAAAGCACATTTAAATAAAATAAAAAAGGATTGTTATGGCAAAACTGGATGACAAATGATGATATTTACCCCAAATTTATTTCCAGGGTACTTATGGCCAGTAGAGGGCATTAACAACGTGCTTCGATTCATGACCAGAATGATGCCCCAGACACTGTCAGTGGAAGCCTTGCGAAGTATTATAAATAGGGGGTGGGACATAAGTTATCCTGAGGTGTACATGGCCTTCATAGTGACCAGTGTTTGGTCAGTCATTTTTTTGGTCATGGCAATGGTGCTATCTCGTCGAAAGCTGTAAAGTTTTGTTTTTCAACAGCTGGGCATTGTTTTATACAATGAGTTTGACTGGCAACCAAAGATGAAGCATCTTCTCAGTATTACTTTGGTTATCAGAAAAATAATTACGACCTCGGAGACTGACGTGCCAGTCATGGTCAGTCCTGTAAGTTGAATTACTGAAGCGAGGTAAATAATGGAGCAAAGATGGAAGAAAAGCAAGGAGGTTCAATATTTTGACCATATTGCTGAATGTACAGGGTGGGGCAGAAATAATTCTACAGTTTAAATTTGATGCTGCTTCCACATTTTAGTAGCTGGTTGACCGAAACATATACTGATGTGTAGAGGGCATGATAGCATTTAGGATACTGTTTGAAATTAGTGCATTAGGAGTTTTAAGGCATTTTTGAAAAAAATCCAAATCAATCTGTTAGAGTACCATTTGATCAAAGATGGAAAATTGAACTAGTTGTAAAGGAATTACACGCTGAATTATCCTTTTATTGTCTCATTAGACGATTTAATTGCTAATATATTTTTAAGGAGAATTTAATACTCATTCTTTTTTAACAATATTATAACAATGTTTGAATAAGTGTTCGTTTTCGTGTTAAAATCGATTGAGTGCTTATGTTCAAATTGCAAATTGTTGTCCATTTTGACATAACCAACCCCAAATTAATTAATTAGTATTGTAATAAAACTTAAGGTGTTAATTTCAATTTTTCAAATCATCAAATTAACTCTTATCCACACAGATGTGACTATCCTATAGGACGTTTCAAAAGTATGGACTAGGACTACAAATACACTGATCATATATCATAAAATAAATGCTAGCAACCTCTTTATTCATCGGTTTGTGTTGTAATCAGCCACCTGCTGATATGTTCAAGCAGCACCAAATTTTAATCGACTTGTTGTTTCTGCCCCACCCTGTATATGAAAGGCATTGAAACGTTTTTTAAGCTGCTCTAATTATGTCCACAGGTGCCAGATTGGTGCTTGAACTATAATTTTTTTTTATTTTTTTAGTAAAACGATGGGTAAACTTGAAAATCATTAAAAATAACTTTCCAACAACTACCCATTAATGTAAGCAGAAGTGGTTAAATTTGAAATATTCTTGTTGGCTGATGCCTCAAAATTTACAAAGCTTATAAAATATGCTTTAAAAAAGTAACTAAAATTATAAAAATGCTTATAAAATTCCAACGTTTTTAAAGTATGATATCTATTATTATATATTACATATATGTTAAACTAAAACCAATTAGTTTAGCACAAAATTTTCCCATTAAATTATGTAAATGGTGGGGAAAGGTTGATCATTTATTTAATGACAAATCGTGACGTCATTTCTTATTCTTGATTGGTTACTAATTGTTTCATTTGAACAATGACACATGTGGACGTTAATTTCTGCAATCTTGAAAAAATCTTTTTTCTCCTATATTTATTGTATTTATTTCAGGCGAACAAAACGTTTCTTATTCGTTCCCCAAGGTGAATTTTATGATCACAGTGGGCACGAAAGTGCTGAAGTTTTTGATAAACTAAGGTGAGAGAAATAAACCGTGTATCTTTTCTATTTATTTTGTCAACTGTAATTATTTGTAACCTAGGCACTGATAAGATAAGATAGAAGGACATCAAACTGTTATCGATTTTGATTACTATCAATTGTAGGTGAGTATTCATGTTTCGTTTTAACTTAAGTTTAAGTTCGACAGCAACGTCATCTATGTTGAGAAATAACACCATCAAGTAAGCCAAATCTTATATTCAACTGACTAAACTAAATTTTATTTTATTTTTCCATCGGTCATATGTGCATGTATATTCGTGTGATGATTAGTTTTTTTTAGGCAAATCAACATGTTTTTCAAACAACCTCTTAGATAAATTCTCTAGATTATTTAAACAAAATATCATTAATGATGTATTAATTGATCTTGATTCAACATGGACTTGGCTAGAAGATGTTTTCTTCATATGTGGCTTTGCTTTCGAAATGAAATTTTGCCAAATGAATTCCGGACAATAAACTCTCTTTTTTATGTTTGCAAGTCTACGTTACACACTAAACTTAATTTTTCTGTTTAAAAATAGTCGCAAATCTAATGTTATTTTATTCCTTCGTGGTGAATGACTTCATTTTTATGTCTTCCTCAAAGTCCGAATTTGAAGGCTTAAGAAGGGTGAAGGTACCAGTAAACAAGTTCAAAACAGAATAATCACAGTTAATCAAATATTATGTCATCAACAAACGTCATGGGGCCATCAAAAAGTAAGTTCAGTGTAATTTTCAGTTTTTGATCCCAATAATTACTATCCCAAAATTTACTCATTTGTATACTCTAAAGTTATACTGTGATGCTTTTTGGCAAGACTTCATTACTAACCGAATAAATGTAATTTTTTAACCATTTTTATTTTGAAGTTAAGGACTACTTTTTGGAAAATGTATTTTTGTCCTGGTTTGAACGTAATAAACCACTTGCAAAACTCGTTAACTTATGCCATACAATTTTTTTACTAAAAATAATTTAAAAAAATTACCAAATGGATTCGAAAACAGACATTTTTGAAAATTCACGTAATACGTTTTTGAATTTCTGCATTGCTTTTTGATTTTTATAAAATTGGGTTGATTTGCAGTTATAAACAAAAAATGCTGTGAAGCAAATTACCAACTTTTTCCAAATTTTTAATGTTTTTAATAAAAATGGACATTAGCAGAAGTAGCAACTTGGATAAAAAAAATTATGCCCATAAAGGATGGCCAAATCAATTTTGAAGTTATAATTTATTTAAGTAACAGATATGTATTGTCATAATTAACTGCTGTCCTTTTCTCAAAATGTAAGTCATTTTATAGTTCCAGTCTGACATCACATGTTAGGGACATCACATTTTATAAAAAAATTAAGCAAATTATGATACTAAATGGGATCAAATTTGTCGATTTGCTCCATTTTTTTAAAATCCGATAAAGTGTCATTTACACTGCTAATCAAGATGGGTCATAAATACAGAAACATAATTTGTAGTTGCAAAAACGTTTGTAGGAAATTGACGAAATCACCATGTCACGAAATTAGATCAATGGCAAAAATGTAACGATAGATTTTAACCTAAATTTCATAATTTTCAACAATTGTTCCTCCCTTCCAACATCATTGGTGATAATTTAACCTGCCCCTTAAGTTGATTTGATCATTTCCTGAGTGAACAATACTGTGAACAAAATGTTAAACTTTTTGGCCTTTTCCAAGGCGAGGGATTGTTGATGATGAGCATTTTTAACTGCTGTTTTTCAGTGGATGAGCTTTAATAAGTGATACAGTGAATTAACATTCAGGCACTCAATCTAAGCTGTTTACAAGTTGCCATGCACTGCTGGTCCTGCTTACGTCTTTTGAAGTCACGTTGATATCACTGCTTGTTATCATAAAAATAACCGGCAAGATGTATTTCATTTTAATGATTGAGTTCAACGGTTACAGCGTCGGAAAATTACTCATTTGTCGGCTATAATTTCATGGGTAATGCAGCGTTGTTATAGCCTTTATCATGTTCATTTTTAGTGGCCATTAAGGGTTTGGTTGGCATCAAGCTGCTGCTGACAGGACTCCTATTTTAAGGTAAAAAATTAAATCAAATCACAATTTTTTAATTTTTAAGTGCGCCATTCATTTAAATCTCAACCAGAACTTTACTGGGACCTGAGGAGTTGAAGTTTTCAAATTTCAATTCATCCCTCAGATTTATCAAAGCCTCAACTAATCGTTTTTATGAATGAAATGATTAACATTGATTGAACATGGACGAAATTTTATTTAGTTCGAATTGAATGTACATGTAGATTTAAACTAGGGTTATTACCAAAGTTGAAAATTATTTTCAAAAGCTATTTACATGTAATTGAGCTCTATGCTTTTTATCTCTGTCTGTGCAGTGATACAAAATAGGCAAGTAAACATGGCTAGACTTCAATTTACATGTAACTTGAATGCATGTACATTTAGGCCTATGTTATTTAAAAGCGATAGGTAACTTAAAGCCCATTGAAAGTGCATTGTGACTTTGGGGACACCTTGCATAAAATTACCAAATACAATTTCTCCTTTCTTGATCAACATATGGAAATAGTTTTTTTGTAAACATTAACAGGGACTTGCGCTTTTTGGCTTGTGCTCTTGACAACTTATGGAAATGTATTAATAAAAACGCTAATTCTATGTTTGGCCTCTTATTTTGCTTTATGGGCGATAGATGGCCACATGTAAATGTACATTAGTTATTGTAGTAAATAGTTTTTCGTTTAATGTAAATTTCTATATTTCGAATTTTCGTCTTTCAGATAGTTTGTGACGGATTTCAAGACAATGATGGGAGAAAACCTTTGTGTTGACATAAAGGATGCTTATAAAGTCTACAGGAGTAGGAAGTCAAATTATCACGCCGTTAATGGATTGTCACTTTCACTGCCTCATGGGACGATGTAAGTCTATATAAAAATTGCCTTAAAATATTTGAAATATTGAATAAGTGAATGCTGTGCATGTACCGATTAAGGCAGCCTTGGATTGAATGTTTTGATAAGGATTGAGGTTGCCAAACAATAACATCCTCAAGCGTCAAATGGGTTAATAGGTCACTAATTTTCGGAAAGTTACTCGCAATCTGATCTGCATCGGATTAATGAGAACATGAACTTCAGACCAAATTTTGATCAAAATGATTAGTCTTAATATTGGTATGACCCACTGACATTGCTCGAGAACAATTATTGAAAAATGAAAACGTGCATCGAAATAGTACAGAATCTCAGATTCTTTACACTGAATATATGGACAATGACATTTGGGGAATAATATTGCCGAAATAATGTACATGTACATGTACATGTACAAATGTGATGGGCTATAAAACTACATACTGTAAATTGCAGACTGGTTAAAAAATTTCAAAGATTTGTGGACTTTATGTAGACTGAAGTTATTTGGGGAATAAAATTGTTGAAATATGGCAAATTTGATTGGTAATGAATTACATGAATTGAAAATTTTGGTAAAAAATGTGACATACGCTAGTACACAGGTACATGTACTTTTGTTAAGCAGAAAAATGTAAATTTGGAATATACATGTACATTATGTTGACAAATACATGCAAAGCTCTGATCTGTCAAATTTGGACAGACTTTTCAAAAACTAATTGAATAAATTAAGAATTACTATCAACCATAATTAAAATCATTGTAGTCTGACAAGTGAAAGCAAAAATTGTAGTGTAGCAAAGTGTAGCAAAAATTGTAGTGTAGCAAAGTGTAGCAAAAATTACATCAATTGCAGAATTCTCTTCAAAAACCACGCAATGCATAACATTTTGTTGTTCAGAAATACTTAAAGTAAATTGGGACCATATAGAAAAATCATGGTGTTATCGAACGATACCAGAACGATACCAGAAAAATAGACCATAAATAATTGACATTATTTGCATGTTATTTACATTTTTCACGTGTGAATACCCGATTCTGGTTAGTAAATTAACCAAGGTTCAAGTCTGCCAAGTGTTGACAAGCTTTAAAACATGATTAGAATAATTTAAGTAACATTGCCATTTTTATGGTTGATATCTATTAATATCATTTTCTTGCTTAATTTACAACGTAAACAGTTTATCATGACACGTGTACGGTCTTGTCTCTTAACAAAAAGCTTTGAATTCTTAAATACTTTGTAAACCTGCTTATGATAAATTAACATAATGTACATGTCATCTATGTGTGAATTGCAAATAGTTTTTGACCAGTAACATTTGCCAACTTTTAATAATTATTCGAATAATTCAATTATTTATTCATTTCTTATTCAATTAGTTTTTCACATCCTATATTTCCATTCAATGTAATGTATCTATTTTCATGATATGTAAAACACATGAAATGGATACAGTATTTTTATTTGAGTATAGATTTCGTCTGAATTTGAAAAACCAATGTCCAGGCATAGAGGTTAATGCCAAATCCTTGAAATCATTGCTTTCAATTAATCCTCATATTTTCCACTCAGATATGGATTGCTGGGACCATCTGGTTGTGGAAAAACCACATTGCTGAAATGCATCATGGGAAGGATTCAAATCGATGCAGGATCGATTTCGGTGTTCGGAAATTCGCCAGGATTTGCTGGATCCAAATCTTTGATTGGTTATATGCCTCAGGTGCCTGTTTCCTAATTTGCCCAAGTAATTAAGTGTTTATTTTGATATGTGCCATTGTTGCTCCTTGTAATTGCTTGGTTTAATTTTGGTCTTAAGATGGCTTTCTTAATTTTACGACTACCCACATGCAATCTCTTAATTTTCTTAAGTATGATCAGCGCCACCAAGGGGGAATAAAGTGCAGGAAAAGATGTCTATTGGCCAAAGCGCCGCCAGAAAATCCCCAGTAAATGCATGCAATATCTGGCAACACTGGCTGTAGCTCCGCCCTAATTTTCTGTAATTTTTTGCCTTAATAGAAAATTAAGAAAAAATTAAGTCCATAATTAGACAAAAAATACAAGTGGACAGGAAGCATCATATTTATACATTATTCTAACCATGTTCCTCCACTCAATTATTCTTGCACTTCTGTACAGATTTCATCAAATTGTTCAGTTTTTTAATTTTCAATCACAGGAGAATGCATTGGTTGACAAGTTGACGGTAATGGAAATCCTTCGTTTGTATGGAAACATCTATGGGATGGAGTCAGAAACAATAGAAACCAGGTCTAAATTTCTAGTTGATTTACTCAAAATACCATGCAAGAACAAAAGACTAATTTGCCAATTCAGGTAAATGTTCACAAAATATTTTCATGTTTTAACTGTCAGAGATGTTTTTTGAAATTTGGTCAGAATATTGCATGGTGTTTATTAATTTGGTCTTGTTTCAGTGGAGGACAACAAAGAAGAACTTCATTTGCAGTTGCATTGTTGCACAACCCTGAATTATTAATTTTAGATGAACCAACAGGTAAGGGTTAAATTGACAAATTGATTTCAATTTTACTTGCTTTTATGTTTTTAGCAATGTGAAATAAATGTGGCAAAAAAAAATATTGCAATGTACAAGTCACCTTTTTTAACACGAATTATTGTAAGAAAGAAAATTAATTTCTATTACTGGCTAATTATGTCTGCGTTTTATTGCCCGTGGAATAAATTAGTAAACTTAGATCTAAAGTAAACTAAGATCTTAAACCTTTGTGTGTAATAAATAAACATTTTCTTGTTTAGTGGGTGTGGAGCCCATTTTAAGGCACAAGTAAGTTATCTCTAAATGTCATCTGCAACTTTTTGGATATATAAAATAAAAAACATGTTGAAATATTTTTACCATTTGCAGCATTTGGAATCATCTAGCATCGTTAGCGAAGTCGAATAATACAACTATAATTTTAACAACGCACTATATCGAAGAGGCGAGGATGGCGGACAGTGTGGGTACAATTCACCAGAATTTGTTTGAAAACACTTACTTGATACCTTTAGTTAACTAATTTTTAAAATCAAAAAATCAAAAATTTAAAAACTAGGAAATGAAATCATTTAGATTAAACCCAAGCATAAGAAAATTACTAAATTTATTTGGAAATTTAATCAGATAATGTGTTTTAATGTTTTCTGCTTCAGGTTGGTCTCATGCTGAATGGTCAGTTGTTGGCCGATGCGCCACCAGGGGCGCTCATCGCCAAACACCAATGCCAAACATTGGAGCAAGTCTTCCTAAAACTTTGCTTAAATACCTACGTAAGCAATGTCGATTTTTCCAAAAAGGACAGCGAAATCATCTTAAAAGAAAATTCGCCACTTATTCCAAAAATCAAAAGTGAATCGATACCGGAAGTGAAACCTGTTCGCCGGAAGCCGCCATGTTTGGGTCACGTGCAACGTGTCAAGGCGCTGCTGATGAAAAACATTTTACTTTTTGTGAGAAATCCATTGTGAGTATGGTCTTTTTAATTTTTATATAATGTGAGTACAATCTATTTAAATTTTAAAAGCATTTTCAGAAATTTAATCAAAACAAAAAATGCGTTTATTCACAAAATTAGGTGCTGGAATCATCTTCTCAATGCAGGATACATTACTTTGAGTTATTACAGTCTTTTTAATTTTTATATAATGCAGCTTTTTCAGAATTTTATTCAAAACGAAAAACGTACTTTTAATTACTCCACTTTTTTACTCCACTACTTTTAAGACTTTAATTGCTTTTAATTACTCCACTTTTTTACTCCACTACTTTTAAGTACTTTAATTACTTTTAATCCCTCCAGAAATATAAATGCTAACTGTTTTTGCAAATGGACATGATTTTGGAGACCTTTTCATATATTGTTTTGAACATAAACATTTATTCGTTTGATTATTATTGGACAAAAACGTCAGAACTGATTTCGACAAATTCGCATGATTTTGATAGTCATTTTAAAAATAAGTTTTAACATAGCTTTAATAATTATTTTTTCTTTGAATGAATCCAAATTAACTTGACTTCTTCAAATTCTTTCCAAATAGTAAGTTTTATATTTCTTTGGAAACACGAGGTCATTCAATTATAGACTTTTTAATTATTATTATAAAATCGTACTTACACTGAAATGATCTCGAAAAAGTCACATCACGCTAGTCAGCATTTGCCGTATGTGATTATGTTTCCTTGAAATGAATTTTAAACAGTTAATTTTTGCTATTTGGGTTAATCCCAAATAGTCAAGTTTTGGATCTTATCAAAACACATAAGTTGTTCATTTTGTGCCATTCGAATTGAAAGTTTAATTTTCTTCATTTGAATTCTTTTAAAATGTTAGAATGCATCGTTTTGAATCTTGATCACTTTTTCTTAATTATTTTATTTATTTCGAAAAGACCGAAAGTACTCGAAAAAACCTGTGAGTTTTTGATATCAAATCCATTTCTGAACAGCACAATTGTTTATCATCAGTACCATATATAACTAAAATTTATTTAATATTTTGTTTTCAGCACCATAGTGACACAGATGTTTCTGCCAGCTTTTGTGATGTTTCTCTACACTTTTGCAATTGGAAAGCCTTTGTTTAACTTGTCAATAGCTGTTGTGAATCAAGACATAGAATTTGGAGGCAGTTTTCTTGACAGTATCAACAATAATACCTTGATCCAGGCAAGAAACTATTTTTGTACTTCATTTTTTTTCCAATTTAATTTAAGGATTTTTGGCGATGTTATTACTTTTTTGACACTGTTATTTTTTTAGTCCTAGATAATTTCTGATCTATCAATGTCATGAGCTTTCCTATTTTTGGGGTTATGTATCTTAGGTTCCCTATGATAATTTTGAGAGGGCAAAACAGGGTATCATAGATGGCGCTGTAGTCGCTGCTATCTACATAGGCCCAAATTTTACAGACTCTCTAACAAAAAGGTAATCTTAAATTTTAATCATAATGAAGTTTAATTTATGTTTATTCTGGTATTAGAGCCAATATTAACTTTTTTATTTTTAAAAAACTCAATCTTATTAATATTTCAGATACCATGAATGGATATTTACGGACGAGGAATCGATAAATAACAGTTTGATATCGATATCTGTGGATGATTCGAGTTAAGTAAAGTCGGTTTATTTTAAGCATGTCATCCTAGTAGGTTATATGTTCAAGTGAAAACGTTTCTGTTCGTAACTGTCAATTTTATGTCAACGAATTAGGATGTTTACTGCCATTTTTATATTTCAAAGCTATACATAGCTTTTAATGTCTAAACACATATATTTTTAAAAATATATTTATAACAAACATTATTACAAGCTATCTTAAAAATAAACATAAAAGTTGAAATATTAAAAAAAATATCCACTTAATAACCTTACAAATCGCCCAACATCCTTCACAAACATCCTTAAAACAGTATTTTACTCAACAGATGAATATTTTTGCATAATCTTTCAAAATATTTACATACAATAAAGACAAGCAGGTTTAAAAATTAATGCGAAACCAGTGTATGTTATAAGCAAACTTACATGTATCTTCAAAAAATGTGTTAAACATAAGATGTCCGAAAAGATACGATATCATACATTATTTTTAATGGACACATGTATTCATCAGAAATATTTTAACACATACGTATCTCTATAAAAAAATATGTTGCTAACAGGCCTGCCTTTAAAACTACCTTAAAATTAATCATTTCAAATATCTGTAAATCAAACATTAAAACATAAAACATAAAATAAACATATTTAAAAATTTAAACACAACCATCTATAAAATTTATTAAAAACAATCATGCGTTTAAAAATACATTTTGAAATACATGTAAATCTCAACTTGTTTAGGGAAGCAAGGCACGTAATTTCCGATTCTGTCTCGTAATCTTATAATTTAATTTCTTTTAGACAATTTCATTTCCTTTACTGTCTACAAAGAACTTCACGATGCTTTCCTGAAATTCTTCTCAGATATGCTAACCAATAAATGGGGATTAAATCCTTCTTTGGCCAAAATGCCCATAGTGGTGAGTTGAAAATCTGATAGAAAAACATTTTTTAAAATTATAATCGTATGTGCATTTTTAACTAATGGAGAAAATACAGAGGCATTTAAAGTGAAACATCGAAATATCAGTAAAACGAAATTTTTATAAATTGTTGCTGCTTTTGAGGCACAAAGAGATTACGATGAATTATTTTTAAATAGGTTGAAGATTTTTTATGTGTAACTCACATTCAACTATTTTTTATAATGGGCACCTGTCATTATTCAATTACTTAAACTTATTTTTTGCATAGATTATGAATCTGCAAAACAAAGCAAAACATGAAAAAAAGGAATGAAGTTGAATGTGAGTTGCACATAAAAAAACTTTCAACAATTTTAAAAATAACCCATCCTAATCTCCTTCCGCCTCATATGCTCTAACATTTTTTACACAACAAATTTTAGTCACAAATTTCGTTTTCCAAATATATCAATGTTTTACTTTAAATGGCACACCTTGCATTGTGGTTCTTTAGTATGCTGAAAAGCAAGTATATGGGAGTCAGCTGAGCACCATAGACCAGTTCCTAATCCCTGCATTTTTAGTCGGGTAAAATCGAACTCCAAATATTGACCTTTGACCTTAGCATTGCCGATTATAATTTATTTTTTAAATATGCAGTGCAACGTACCTGTTGGCAGTTGGTCTAACAGCAATTGCTTCATTTTCTGATAAAAGCTCTGGAAATTACGAAAGGGCCGTCTTAGCAGGTGAGATTAATTTAAGAAAAATCTTAACTTCCCATTGAAAGTGATTTTTTGCAATTGAATTTTGATCATTTTGGACAGATATGATAATTTCAAATGAAACTAACTGTTTTTATTCAAAGTTTATATTGATAGTAAGTTCCTGTGCTATATAAAATGAAAAGACTTTTCGTTTTTATAATTATTCTTGATATTCTTTATTTTGCCAACGACAGTAAATCTCTTATATTTCCATTGAGCCATCTGTAGTCCATAAAGCAAAATAAAAGGTCAAACATAAAATTATCGTCTTTATTAATATAATATGCATTTCCACAAGTTGTCAAGAGCACATCCCATAAAACGCAAGTCCCTGTTAATGTTTACAAAAAAAACTATTTTAATATGTTGATCAGGAAAGGAGAAAATGTATTTGGTAATTTTATGCAGGGTGTCCCCAAAGTCACTACGCACTTTCAATGGCAACTAATGAAATTTTTTATTCGAAAATGCAGGTGTTACATTCATTGACGTCACGCTGTCAAATATTCTTGTCCAGTTACTTCTGATGCCTGTACAAATATTTTTGATGCTGTTAACTGCTGTTTGGCTGTGTGGCATTAATTGCGAAGGATCTTATTTATTGGTGGTAGTCTTGATCTTGTTACAAGGAATGTGCGGTTGCTGTTTTGGTAATGTAAATTTTTTATTTAATTGCCTACTTTTAAGATTTTTCAATAATGTTAGTTTTGATTTACCTTCAATGGACGTCCTTTATTGATATTTTTTCGAAATATATGTTTTGAAAATATGAACAGTAATTGAAGTTCTTTAGTGACGATTTACAAAAATGATCATTAATTAGTTAAATTGCTTTTGTGATATTTTTAAAGAAAGGATAAAAATTATTGGCGTCTGTTAGGGACTTTCTTAATTAGCACTATTAATATGCGTGCTTTAGTCAAAGATTATCAATGATTGACGTCCTTTATGCAGTTTTTCCCAAAAAATGACCAAATTGTTTTCATTTTGTCGTCTTTTAGGTGAATTGGTTTCCTATGCCGGCTTACCAGTCATCGGAATTGCCTTGATATTGACGCAATTTCTCATATCAATGATAACTGATGGTAAGTGGTTTTGGACCCATCAAAGTCATCCCATTTATCAGTCCTATGTTATATAATTTTTCGCAAAAATAAATAAATATGACCCAATTGCAAAATCGAATCGATAATAAACTCAATAAATCCATTTTGAATTTTTGCTTTATTTGTTTTTATGAAAATGGATTGATTTGCAATAATAAACGAGGAAATGCTGTGAAAAAACTTGTAATTTTTCCAAATTTATTCACGTTTTATAACCAAATGGATCTTGGCAGAAACAACTTAAAAAATATGCTATGCCCCAATCATCAAACAGTGACTTGATAGCATAGTTTATCATAGCTAATTGATGTACATTTTCATCGCATTTTATTATGACATCACTTTTCCAACAGTTTCATCGACCAGAAGACTCCTTAGTTTTTAATCTCATTTGACATTTTAAAATGCTTAATGACATATCAAAATTAATAAATTATAATTTCAAAATGTGTTTTACCATTTTGAATGGTTTAATGGACATAATTTGTGTTTTCTAAGTTGTTACTTCTGCCAAAATCCAAAAATCGTAAAAAAATTTCAGAAAAAAAATCGTAATTTGCTTCACATTGTTTATTAATGAAAAATACCCATTTACTGTATATAAAAATAAATGAATAATGCAAAATTTCACAAATGGATTACATACATGTTTAAAAACGTGTATTTTCGAATCTATTTGGTAATTTTGTCATATCTATTTGTACGAAAAACTATATGGCATAAGTTGACATGTCTGGCAAGTAGTTGATTGTGGTGTGTCCATTGTCTATTCCTTTTTTTGCTGCATTAAGTATTATGAAAAAAGTTTGCCAAATTTTTCACTCATTTGACCTTTGAACTTCCTTAGGATTTTTCTTCTCCATTGAAACGCTACCACCCTACATGCAATGGACGAGCGAATTTGGTATTTTGAAATATCCCACCGAATCAGTGCGTGACGTCATGAACCGGGGCTGGGGCGTGACCTTTGCCCCCGTGGCCCTCGGGTTTGTGACCCCCATAGCCTGGAGTTCAATTTTTTTGCTCGGCTCGTGTGTTTTATTTAGGATGATAAAGTGAAAATAACCGAGAGAAAGTTTGTGATCTACATTGTAATTACCGGTATCATATTTATTCATCTCAAACTTGTCTTGGGTCAAGGCCTTTAGGACATTGTGCAAGATAAAGAAAAGCAGCTTGACCTGTAATTCTTTTTTGACCATTTCAGGTCCCCAGGTCAACATATTGCATGTCGATCACCCTAATGCATCAGATTTTATCACAATTTATCAAAAACAAACACTTAATGAACATACAGTATTTGAATCAAGTCATGTACATTAAAATGTACACAATTAAAATGGAATTAATTACTATTTATGAAATTGAAAAAATAAAATAAAATTATACAATGTAGTTGAGGAAGTCTGATAACAAAAAACAAAATTAAAATAGGCGAATTGCATGTACAGTAAGCTCTGATTTCGTGATTATTTGATATTCTGATTGCATAATCAAATTCAAATTCAAGGAGAACAATAGCAGACAGGGGGCTTAAAATATCTGCACTATAACCCGAATTTAAACCGAATTCTTGAAATGTTTTTCTACATGTACATGTACACTGTATATAAAATAATTAATGTGAAATCATGAAAGTCTGATTTTTAATTGTCTTTCATACTTTCTGAAATTAAAATAGATTAAATTAAAATTACCGAAATTAAAATGGATTTCATTATCATTTGCAAAATTAGAAAACATAAAATTAAATTATACATGTAGTTGAGAAATTTCAATTGCAAAACAACAAAATTAAAATAGGCGAATTACTTGTAAGCTCTGATTAATTTTTTTAATTAAAAACAAGTATTTGACGTCCAATGCATTTTTAATTTCTTTTTATACTTCCTGAAATGAAAATGATAGCGAAATCTGAATTAAATTTCCGTTTTTTCTCTTTGTCAAGTTCAGTTTGACGGCATCTACTGTAGGTTTATTTAGGGTTTGGTTTAATTCTTCATGTACACCTAGTGTAGATTTGGGCCAAGGTCAAGATTGCAACGAAAAAATTTTCGATGCCAACCTTGCATTTCCTCATTTTTTTCATTTCGAATTTTCTTTTTTGGGTTATTTTGCAACGAATTTATAGGAAATGGTTGAAGAAAATTTATGTGTGGTCATAAAGGACGCTTTTAAGGTCTACAGGAGTAGGAAGTCAAATTACCACGCCATTAATGGATTGTCAGTTTCACTGCCCCATGGGACAATGTAAGTTTTTGAACATTGTTTTGCATTAAAATACTCAAAATACGAAGTTTTAAAAATTTCAAAAGATTTTTTAGATTGAATTTCTGCACGATGAAATTTGGGAAATTGTCGAGATATGGCAAATATAATTGGCAATAAAAATTGCACAAATTGCAAAATTCGGTAAAAATACTGTATGACGAATTCTTATTAATTAATAATACTCATTATTTTAAGGATTATTTTAGGCAAATTTTGAGTAGGCCTACTCTAATGTACATGTATATTGGAAATTATTTGACAAAAAATGACTAAACAATGTCATTTAGTCTTTTTTTAAAGGCTGCCTAATAACTGACATCCTTTAGGGAAGTTTTACAATATTAACAAATAATTGATGTCCATTAGTTTCGTTTTTTTAACAAATAACAAATGACGTCCTATAGTGACATATTCCGAAAAGATCACCAATAATTGCTATCATTCATTGCCAATTTTTAAATTGACCACTATTGACTTGCGTAGCTTTTACTTTTATCTAAAACTGACAAAATAACAATGATAAATTGATGTCATCATGAAGTTATTTTCGAAAGTGATCCTTAATTTACTCCCTTTTATGACTTTAAAAATTGTCATTTATTAACTTTCTGTCGTGACGTTTTCTTAAAATGAGCAATATATTGACACCTTTTGGGACTTTTTCAATTGAACAATAATTGACGTCCTGTGGTTATTTTTTATCAAATGTGGCGTTTTCCAAAGATGATCAATGACTGACTTTCTTTAATGACTTTTTTTAATGTCCAATTTGTATTTTTCGTCATACAGGTGAACTGATTTCCTATGTCGGCATACCAATTGTCGGAATTGCCCTGATATTGACGCAATTTCTAATCTCACTGATAACTGATGGTAAGTTTTATTTTCCATTTTTATAAGTTTCAAATTTTGCGCTTTTCATTACTGCAAAGTAAACGTAATTGGCACTAGGTGGCGCACAAATATTGCTTTTTGGCGCTGTTTATGAATTCAAATATTATTTATTGACACATTTTTGCCCAACAGCTAATCCTCAGATTCATCAACTCCTCATTGTTATTAAATTGGGCCCTGGCAAACGTTTATATATGTTGATTTTGAGGATATCATGAATCTGAAAACCTCAGGTGACCAATAATTGGTGTAACTTTTTCGATTTTTGAGAAAGTATCTCAAGTCGAGCAAGCCTCAACTCCTCACAGCTAATCCTCAAATTCATCAACTCTTCAGATTCCTCATATTTTATTAGATCATGCCCTGACCAAAGCTGTTTTGGGTTGATTTTGGAGTCGTATGAAAATTCCCCATTGATATTTTTTTTTTGCATAATTGGAAATGAATGCTAATTTCCATTTAACCTTTGACCCTCCTTAGGAATTTTCTTCCCCGTGGAAGCGGTACCGCCCTACATGCAATGGACGAGTGAATTTGGCATTTTGAAATATCCCACCGAATCCGTGCGTGACGTCATGAACCGGGGCTGGGGTTTGACCTTTGCCCCCGTGGCCCTCGGGTTTGTGACCCCCATAGCCTGGAGTTCAATTTGTGTGATCAGTTCGTGCATTCTATTTAGGATGAGGAAGTGAAAATGGCCAAGATTTTGAGTTTCTTGAGGAAGTTTGTGAGCTAATTCCTATCTTGACCTTGTCTTGGACCAAGGTCAAAAATATAATTTTTTTGTTGTCATTGGGTTGATCGACTAATGACCTTATGACCTGAAATGGTCTAAAGATCTTAGACCGTTTCAGGTCATAAGGCATAATATGCCCATCAACCAATGCCTCAGATTTGATCAATTTCAAAGAAATTGTGCTGCTTTTACATCATTTGGAGCAAGTCATAAAGCAGGTGACGTCGTTTATGGACGACCCTCCCATTCGACCTTTGACCCGTTGGCGCTGGCTGCGTGACTGGTATCATTTTCCAGTGAATGCGTCCATGTCAATGTCGACTGACGTCATCCTCATAAATAACCAGGAAATTTAAGAAATTTGAGATGCAGTAACTTTTTCAAAGACGTCAATCGAATTTTAAATTTCGGTTTGTATTCCAGCTCTGTCCAGCTGGTTGGAATATGTGACGCATGACGTCATACATGTACGTTACCATTTTTTCATTTTTTTTACTGATTTGATGGTCAGATTTGCCAAAAATGTGTCGCAAATGCCATTCCAGTATTGCTTCGAATTCTCGTTTTTTAAATGGAATACGAGAAATCAAGAATGAAACACTGCGTACATGTACATGTACATTTACATTTACATACATGTACATAATATATTTTTAATTGCTCAACTGCTATTTAAAAATAATACTAGGATATTAAAAATGTAACACTTTTGTGTCATATTCCATAATGTTTCAGTTGAATTTAATGCATTGAATTGGACATACAATGTACGCAGTTGTGTCTGGACATTGTTGTTATTGCCAACTTATGAAACGAGGTACGTATGAGGTTGAAGTCCACCGAAGCCATCAAAGTCCGGATTGAGTACGACCTCGTTCATAAACTGCGTACTTAGGAATTTGCAAAACTAGGGACTTGAGCCTGATTTCACAAACTTGGGACTACCGTTGAACTTCATGGAACTTCCAGGACTTGAGTGGGACTTCGAGGACTTCAGTGTGAGTTTGCACTGGGACTTCAAAGGACTTGACTGGATCTTCAAGGACTTTAATGTGAGTTTGCACTAGGACTTCAAAGGATTTGAGTGGGGCTTCAAGGACTTGAGTGGGGCTTCAAGGACTTGAGTGGGCTTTGAAGACTTGAGTAGAACTTCCAGGAATGTCCTGGATTTTAAAGTCTTAAGTGTATGATTTTACTCCATGGGACTTCAAGGGCTTGAGCAAGACGTCTGTAGAACTTCTAGGAACTTCAAGGTACTTCATGGAACTTCAAAAACAAATGTGATTTTATTGAGACTTCAAGGCATCTGTGGGACTTAAACTATTTCACGTGGACTTCAATGACTTTCTGACTTCAACTGAAGAGGTTTTTGGAGTCCCTTTGAAATCGTAGAAGCCCCACTGAAGACATTGGAGGTCACTGCAGAGTCACTGAAGCCCTACAAGTCCCACATTGAAGTCCTTGTTGTGGCATTTGGCCCAGCAGCGCCATCTATGGATTTTCTCAACGAGGTGGTTTATCTTTTCTTGGCAGCTTCAAAAGGTCAAGGGGGTTCGAAACAATGACTCGTAAGTCATATTAACAAATTGAATCAGGTGGTTTTTTGATTGAATAATTCAAAACAGACACGAGTAAACTTGCTTGTCACACTGCAATTGCTATTCAGAATCGAAACCAGTTGAGTCCAAATTTTTATGTACTTTTCAGAAAATGTAAAAAGAAATCTGATGCTGTTGGAATATTACGCACATTTTCGGGGAGTGCAAAGCCTTTTGCATGTAAGTAATCTATAATTTTTATAATTTAGAACTAAATGATGATAGAAAAATGCAGTGGATTTTGTCAAAAATTAAAAAAAATTTAATTTGAGATAAATTTCTAAATGAGCTAAATATTTTTGTTCCCTGTGGGGAAAATAGTCGTTTTGAGGGGATGTTTGCATAAATTTTGAAAAAGTTTGTCAAAAGTTTTTCAAAAATGTTTCTTTAGTGTGATCATTTATATCAGTCAATATTTTGTTAATAATGTAGCTATAAAATTAAAATTTGCTTTATAAAATATTGAATGAGATTGACCACAGTGCTCAAACACTGGCCTCTGTTTACCATGTATTTCTGAAAATGTAAATCGACAAAAATTTAAAGTTTAATCTTGAATTATTTGTAAAATTTTGAAGTTTGCATACTGAAAAATGTCAACCTGTGCCTAGATGGTGAACAACTGAACATAAGGTGTTTTATAATTGTCACAATTCAATAAATTTTGTGAAATTAATAGATGTTTCAAATTTGTTCCCCTGGCATAATTTTTTGAAATAATTCTCGTTCCATCTTTCATTTAATTAAGTTTCATTCGTAATTTTCCTACTGTTATGACGATAAATTCATATTAAAATATATAACGTTGGGTTATATTTTTTATCATTTTTATCATATCCACGTCATTTATATTTTTAATATTTCTATCATGCATTATTTCCATTAGTTATGTCATTTATATCATTTCATAAAACATATTGTATGTAAAATATATTGTTGTAAAGTGAATGTAAAATAGAAAAATTGAAAAAATGGATATATATATATGCTTGTGCATATTTATTTACACACACATGTATAAATGTTTTATAAAATGATATGAATGACATAACTGATACAAATGGTACGTGCTTTACATGCATATCACATTAAAGAATGTAAATACGATAGGGATGGTAAAAATATAACCCAGTGTTTTATATGACAATTTGACCTTTTTGACCAAAAAATCTATGTTTCGTAATTGAATTAGTTGAAAAAGAGTCCAGGATTTTGTAAATCTTTCGTAAAATTTTTGTAAATTTTTGTAAAAAATATTTATTGATTTTTCGAACGACCCTTGTCGCGTTTGGCCAAAGGTCAAAAGTCAGCTGGGGAAAATGTTATCACGCGGTATGATTTACCACAAAATCGATATACACTATATTTATATATTTTTTAATTAGTCCAGTTTCATTCACTCATTTTAATATTTGGATTGTGCAGTTTTTTTTATTGAAAATCCCTGTTTTTTTGCCACCAAAAAACCAAGTCGGTTGACGTATGCTCGTACGTCCGCCTCTGTTCAAATGAGAGGTCAAAGGTTGATGAAGATCAAATGGGACATTTTATATTTAATTTCAGATTCAACGACCTTCACTTCAACTGGTCTTTAAAACTGTCGTGACTGAATTTCAATCTCAGATTTTGGTCATTGTGAGGATACCATCAAGGACAGTTGTAGAGCACAGCAAATTCTTGCAAAAGTATGAACTTGCCTGTGGAAGACAATGCCATTGTTTGCAGGGATGTCTGCAAAACTTTTGGATCAAGACAGTCAACCAGTCAAGTGCTTCGAAATGTTGACATCACTGTACCTAAGGGAACCATGTAAGAAAAATCTTGAAACATAATTTTTTCGTGAAATATCTTTATGGGGGAAATTGATTACACACTAGGTGTTGTTCAAGTGTTATGTCATCATCTGATAAAACCCAAGTAGCACATGGACCAAAGTAGAACGTCCTTAGAACGTCATTTTTAGGTTTTTTTCAACAAGACATCATAACGTCCCAAATGGATGCAATTTTTTTTATATTTTTTTTTACATTTTTACATTTTTTACGTCTTTTTTTTTCCTTCCTTTTTTTTTTTTTTTATTGTTATGCATCGAATATGATGTACCACTCGTAAAACATGTCCTCTCATATCGTATAATTTTCAGCAAAAAATAAATATTCGACAAAATTACCAAATCGATTCGAAATCTGACATTCTGATATACATATATTTTTTACAACATTTTTGACCCAAAATATGACGTCAAATAGGTTAAAAAAACGTTGGGATGGAAAAAATGGGATGTATTTGAATGTTAACTATACACAATTTGTTGACCACAATTTGTCATATTTGATGTTATATTCATGGTAAATACATGTATATGGTCCAATGATTTCGAAATTCATAATTTCCACAAAACTTGTTTAATTTAAAAGGATTATGTCCTAGGTTTTCATTCATGGTGTATGTCTGTTTGGCATGAATTCATTTTCAATGACCAAGTTAATTCGATGATTTTTGCAAAATTTTGACCACATTTTTGTTCATTTGATTTAGCTACGCATTGCTTGGGCCCAGCGGATGTGGAAAAACCACCTTGTTAAGGTGCATTCTGGGTAGACTGACCATCAACGAAGGGACCATTTTGGTGTATGATGAACCACCGACAATTAAAAACAAGCCAAACACAACTAAGATTGGTTACATGCCACAGGTAAGATGTTTTCAAGAATGTTTGAATACAGGTGCGCATTAAAACCCATTGAAAGGGAGTTTTTGCAATTCAATTTTGATAATTTTGGACAGATATGATAATTTCAAATGAAACTATATGTTTTAATTCAAAGTTTATATTGATAGTAAGTTCCTGCGCTATATAAAATGAAAAGACATTTCGTTTTTAG